>RJWM01016670.1:0-44878 GCA_004363535.1 Dasyprocta punctata
TTGATTAACCTACCCTGGCTTGGGGCGCATGTGTTGTGCTTTGGGCAAGAGGTGAATGGGGGTGTGGCACAGGGCAACCCAGCCGCATGAAGGGGCAGAATGGGGTGGCACCTCAGGATCAACTGCACCGATCCAAACACTCCAAGGACCCTTTCTCTGTTTCTCAAAACTGACCAACAGCAGCTGAGTTCTACATTCCCAGAGGAAGTGTGAAACCAACCTGCCTAGGCACGCTCTCTGATTGGCCCACGTGGGTCAGGTGCACATCCCTGGGCCCAGTCAGCCGTGGCCAGCAGGTAGGATGGGGAGCATGTTGAAGAGTATGGACGGAAGTGGCCAGGAGTAAGTCCCTAGGATACAAAATCTTTACACGTATAAAATAGATGGCATATGACACACAAGTCGCTTGACTTCTTGGGTTTGTTTGTTTTGCAGTATTGAGGATTGAACCCAGGGCCTTTGCACTGAGCTATACCCCTACCCATTTTTATTTTTTATTTTGAGACAGGGTCTCACTAAATTGTTAAATGACCCAAGTTGGATTTGAACTTTTGATCCTCCTGGGATTGCAGGCGTGTCCCACCATGCCCAGAATTTATGACTCTTTGATCCCAACAATGCACTTCCCTTCCAGAGCCTAACTTTTCTCTCTATAAAATGGGGTCATAATCACTGCCCTGCCACAATGCTGTGTGACTTAGTTAATTCTATAATTCTGAAGTTGTCAGCACAGAACTGGCAGAGTCTGAATCACATTCTTTACACTGGGCTGAGGACGAGATGACACAGGACCTGTGGGAAGTGCCGATGCTATTCTGTTCCTTGATCTGAGTACCGGTGACAGTGACACAGGTCTGCTCAGTTTGTGAGAAGTGAATTGTGTTCCTGCTAGGTGCACCTGCCAGTGTGTGTATTCGACTTTGATGAAAGGTTGTATACAATGGCAGTTTTTTGTTTTGTTTTGTTTTGCTTTTTGCGGCACCGGGGATCAAACTCACAACCACGTACCTGCCAGACAGGTGCTTAAGCCACTAAGCCAAACTCCTGCCCCTAGTTTTTTTGAGGCAGGGTCGCACTATGTAGCTCAGGCCGGCCTTGTGCTCGCTGTAGCCCAAACCAGCCTTGAACTCACACGGCTTCTCCTACCTCATCCTCCCGAGTGCTGGGATTAAAGGTGTGCATTACCACACCCTGCTCATTCGCAGTTTTAAAAGAAAAAGGAGTGGCTGTGGCGGCACACACCTGCTATCTCAGCACTCTGGGAAACTGAGGCAGAAAGATGGCAAATTCAAGCCCAGCCTGGGCAATTTAGCAACTTAGTGAAACCTTGTCTCAAAATAAAAGCTGTTAAAAAAGGTGAGAGGTGTAGCGCAGTGCAAGTTTCCTGAGTTCAATCGCAGGAGGGGGAGGAGAAAAAAATGAAGGGAGAAAGGAAAAGACACAGAACAGCTGTCCCCAAAGAACCCCAAAGGCCGGGGGAGAGGGAAGGCTGCCCCTCAGCGCTGTGGGAAACTGCACTTCACCTAACGATGCTGCCTCGAGGACAGTGCCACGGAGACTAGGCGCAAAGGAGACTTTCGATCCTGCGTAGCCGCAGGCTTCTCACGATACATTTGGCACAGACGCATACCCAGCGGCACATCTGGGGTTTCACGGATGCCATGGGGCAGGACAAGGCCAGCGCTGGGCTCCTCACTGAGGAACTGTACCCTGAAACCCTAGGTAGGCACCGCAGGGACAGGCTGAGCCCGCAGTGACCACGGCCAGGCAGCCTCTTCTTTCCCCTCCTCATCCTCTTCCTCTCCAGCCCTGGGCCCCTCAGGAAGCTGGGACCATCAGCCTGTCCCCATTCAGGTGCTGACCATGGGTGGCCCTGTCCCCCTGACCAGCAGGACGGCGGTGAGTGCAAGTCCAGAGATACCTTCCCAACACCACACAGCGGTATTTGGTCGGGGTTTGGGCCCCCAATCTATATCAAGGGGACGAGCATATCGGGCTGACCTGAGCCCCTGTTCAGCAGCCTGCTCTGGGCCCACAGAGCCGTCTTGTTGTACCCCCCAGATCTCTGGCCCCAGCAACAGGATTTGGCTGGCTTGAACAACAGATGGGGCCTAGCTTCTGGGGAACCCAGAAGGGAAGGCATGGATCATGTTTGTTGGTTTGTTTGTTTTGAGACAGGGTCTTGCTATGTAGTTCAGGCTGGCCTTGAACTCACTATGTAGCCCAGGCTGGCCTCAAACTCACAAGGATCCCCCTGCCTCAGCTTCCTGAGTGCTGAGATTACAGATGTGCACCACCACATTCGGTTTAAATCTTATTTTCACAATGGTTTTTGCTAAATCCTTAAGTTGCCTAGACTGGGCCTGAACTTGCAGTACTCCTGCCTCAGCCTCCCAGGTTGCTGTGCCTGGTTTACTGTCCTGCTTGTGCTCCTCTCTCTCCTTCCTTCCACCTCCCCCGATGAGAACACCAGGGTTTCTCAGGCCTCTGCCTCCCCAGATGACAACCTGGGACCTCCTCCCACCAGGGGGACAGACATGGGAAAGCAGGACACTGTGATTGCATTTCCCGGGTGAGTAGGGTATATGAGGACAAGCGGTCCGACTTGAGCACAAGAAAGGTGACCTCAGGCCACCCTGGCTCACGGTGGCCATGCATGGCTCCCATTGTTCCTCTTCGGGGAGCCAAGTGGCAGTGGAGGCTGGTGTTTGGGGACTCCCTTCTGTTCTTGGCCAGTGTCCCCCTTAAGCCCAGGTCCCGGATCCTGTACCCTGTGTCCCCCAGGCCTGCAGGGGCTCCGTGGAGCAGCAGGAGGCCACGTAAGCAACAGAGGCCGTGGGGAGGAATCAGGATGGAGTTGGCCCTGGCCCGGTCTGGGTCTCCCTGGATGGGGGAGGGGTGCTGGGGTTTGGGGAGGGCCCCTTGTCAGGCTGGGACACATCAAAGAGCAAAGAATCTAATCACCAGGACCTGGATAAGGAGCAGGATCCAGAGCCCCAAACCAAACACTGATAATGAACCTGAGAGGCTCCAGGCCCAGCCCTCCCCTCCCTCCATGGCCCCTCTTTGTGCCTGGGTGGATGTGGTTACCATCCGGGGCCCAGGGGCCAAGGCGGCCCCTGCCCAGAGCCCACCAAACTACCCCAGGGTCCGGAGAGGCAGCCCATGTGCGGCAGCATGTGGCCTGTAGGGGTCTCCCGGGGGACGCCTGGGCAAGATGGGGCCAGGATCGAGGGCTGCAGATGGGCAGCTGCCCACTGTCCCTGAAGTCGGGAGGCCCGGGGGTCTCACTCCGCGCGCTTGTTGGACAGTGGGAAGTGAGGCCCGGAGCAGCAGAGGACCCACGGCCGGGACCTCCGTGTACTCTGTGTCATAGGGAAAAGGAAGGGGCCGGGGGCCTTGGAAGATGCCCAGGGATTTCCTGCAGGAAGCGCCCGAACTTGTGCAGATTTGGGGGGGTCTCTGGAGGTGCTGGCACCCTCCAGCCATTCACAGGTCCCAGGAAGCTGAGACAGTGATTTCAAGAGTCCAAGAAGAGCTCATCTTTGTCCCTTTGTGGGAGAATTTGCTGCTACTACACATAGGGTGTGATAAAAAATTATAGTGAATGCTTATTTTTTAAAAAAAATTTATCACTGTAAAAGACACATTGCCATGAATCCCCCTCAACATCCTCTCCCTTGCTTTGAATACACTCCTCCCATGTTCTTGCCACTGACTGCAGCAGTTCTGGAGTCTTCTTTCCCAAGTGTCTTTAGTTTTGCCATTCTGACTGCCTCAATGTCCTGAATTGATTCAAAATGTCTCTGTCTCATGGTCATTTTGACTTTTGGGAAGAGCTGGAAGTCACACAGTGCCAGAGCCAGTGAATAAGGTGATTGAAGACAGTGTCATGTTATTTGTTTGTTTGTTTGTTTTTTGTTTTCTTTTTGCAGCACCGGGGATCGAACTCACAGCTTCATGCCTGCCAGACAGGCGCTTACGCCACTGAGACAAACTCCCGGCCCTAGTTTTTCGAGGCAGGTTCGCACTATGTAGCTCAGGTTGGCCTTGTGCTCGCGTTGTAGCCCAAGCGGGCCTCAAACTCACAACGCTCCTCCTACCTCAGCCTCCTGAGTGCTGGGATTAAAGGAATGCGCCACCACGCCCAGCTTAGTGTAATGTTTTTATTATTTAGTTAGTTAGTTAGTTTTTTTGAGATGGGGTCTTGCTATGTAGTTCAGACTGGCCTTGAAATCACTATGCAGCCTAGATTGACCTCAAACTCACAGCGATCCTTCTGCCTCAGCCTCCCAAGTGCTGGGATAAGCAGCGTGTGTTACCCTGCCCAGCTAGCTAGCATCACATTTTTAGGAGCCTGCCTTTCTGGTGCATGACACTGGGCAGCAGCCTTCACTGTATTTTTGATCACATCTCATGAAGACACTCAGGAAAGAGGACTTCAGAGCTGCTGCAGAAAGCCGCAAGAACAATGGGACAAGAGTGTGGGAAGCGAGGGAGGCTGTGGAGGGGAACTCGAGGCAATGTGCCTCCTCTTGGAATCCACACTTTAAACATTCACTGTACATTTCGATCACACCTTGCTTGCAGCACCACTTCCAAGGTCCTAATGGATTTGTCTCGCCTGGGCTGGGCCCTGTCTGTGCTGGTGTCCCCAGGACTGCTGGGGACCTTGCTGTATCCTCCCACACATAGCCCAGTCTCTGGCTGGAACCTGTCCCCTCCCCATTTCAGCGGTCACCTTTTTTCCACTTGTGGGGCCTCAAAGCCCACAGCCTCCTCAGTCTCTCGTTTGCTTTCCCGCACTCATTGCCAACACCCTAAAATGCACCCCAAATCTGGGCGTGCAGGCAATAAAGCTGTCTCCCACAGTTCTGGAGGCCAAGGCATTGGCAGCTGGCGTCAGGGAGGCTCCCTGTGGTACGGAGCAGAGGGGGTCTCTTTGAGCCCCTACAAGGGGCTCTGTCCTGGTGACAGGCTCAGTAGGACAGTGGCCTCATCTGTCCCCATCTCTGACTGGCCTCTGTACCTGCCCTCCCCACCATCCACAGTGGGCTCTGCTCACCTGGTGGACACGGCCTTCACCTTCCCACCTATCCTGGGCTACTTTTGTTCTTTTCCATTTCTAGGATTTGAACCCAGTGCGTCTGTACTAAGCTACATACCCAGCCCTTTTTTACTGTTTTATTTTGAGACAGAGTCTTGCTAAATTGCTAAGTTGTTCAGGTTGGGTTCAACCTTGGGGTCCTCCCGCTTCGGCTTCCCCGAGGGCTGGCATGACAGGTGTGCACCGCCATGCTCAGCTCTCTGTCTACTCCTGCCACCCCTGTTCCCACCTGCTCCTGGGTCCTTCCCCTCCCAAAAGGTTAACAGCTTCTCCCTCTCCTAACCCTCCTCCTCACAGTCTGTCTCCTGCAGGAAGTGTCCCAGACTGCTGCCATGGCTGTGACAGCCGTCAGATCAAGTGCATGCCGAGAATTCTGTGTGTACTTTTAATTCGAGACTGAGTGATGCGGTAAATATCCTTCATCCCCTTACTAGACAGACAATGTACCCGGTTCAGAGAGGTTGAACCTCCCACCTGAGGTCACCCAGCATCAAATGGGAGAGGCCCACATTCCATGATCCTGCTACTGGGAGCCTGACCACCCCGGGTGTGGGGCTTGGTCTGGATCTGACTGTACCACCAGACCTTGTACCTGGAACCACTGTCCCGTGTTTGCTGGGGAACCGAGGCCCCGGTGCCTGTGTACACTGACCCTCCCCACCCTGCTGGGTATCAGAGCACTGATATGGCCCTCGGCGAGGGGCAATCAGGAGCCTCCAAGAACACCTGGCACCTCTGCCTGCCCCAGGTGCCACCACCCACTCCCACGGCAAGCGCAGTCAGGAGGAGGCAGATTTCATTGCCTTCCACCCCTTTCCCCTGGGAGTCAGAGCCTAGGTCCCATTCTTCACCCATACTCTTTCGGGTGCCCGCCAGCCCTGGGGACACTGGCCTGAGTGCCAGATGGCAGGTGTACCCTGGTGACCTTCCCGATGGTGGGGATCTTCCCCTCAGCCCCTTTTCCTAGTCCCCATTCCCACCCTGCCATCATCTCCTGTCCCCAACAAGAGCTGGCGCTTCTAAAGTCCAGGGCAGACCCAGGGCACCAAGAAAAATGTTGCCAGGATGAATGGACCGTTTAGATTTTAATTTAACAAGCCAAGAGAGCCGGGTGTGGGGACTCCCAGCACTTCGGGAGGTTGAGGCAGGAAGATCACAAGGTCAAGCCCAACCTGGACAACTTAGCCGGGCCCTGTCGCTGAATGCATACACACATGGGTGCGCACCAAGTCGAGGACTGCCGCGTTGGAGGGGGTCGTGGCAGAGAAGGCTGAGGGTGTTTATGCGGCACAGATCCTGTCATTTCAGGGCAGGTTTAAGGCCCCAGGGGCTGACAGGGCTGGTGAAGTAAGCGCTTGCTCTCTTGGCCTGCGTCAGAGAGGTACGATGTCCAGAACGAGGATGGCACTGGCTGGAGGGGGCTGAGGCTTAGGTCAGGCCCGGGTGCTGCCCCAGGATGCTGGGAAGAGCCTGGCGCAGGTGCGAGGAGCAGTGGACCCTCATGACTGTCTGGGGTGGCACCGAGAACGCCCTGTGCGGGAGGCGCAGTGGTCCGGTCACACGGCTGGGAGGTGCCCAGTGTCTCCTGCACCCTGGCCGTGTCGGGTACCAGAGGAGGAACTGTGGGGCTTTCTCGGACCTGAGCAGAGGGAGGGCCTCTCAGGTAGTGAGCTCCCTGGCCCTGGCAGTGTGTGAGCAGACTGCACCTCCCGGAGCTGCCGAAGGGTGTCCTGAGTTGGTCCTGGCTTTGCTGACCAACAAGACCTCGGTGTCCCTTTGGGACTCTGCCACCATCCGCATGACCTGCCGCCGCAGCCCGGTCCCTCCTCCAAGTCTCCTCCCATGGGTTTCCTAGAGGCCCAGGGGACTCTCGTCACCAGCCCGTCTGCCTCCGAGGAGCGCTCTGCTGGAGACGTCAGTTGGAGCAACTGTGAGCTCAGGGCTCAGAGACATGGCCCGGGTCGACCGGGAAGGCCGGAAGGGACAGGCCAGGAGGGGACAAGGCCGGCCAGGCCAAGCCTCCTTCTGCAGCCAGTCGGCTTCTCCCAGAGAGGAGCTGCTGAGCTGGGTGCTTCCAAGGCTGCGAGCTGCAGAGGCAAGACAGGTGGGTGTGGGGCAGGCCTGGGATCAGGGCCACCCCCATAGATGGCAGCTTGGAATTCAGGATTCCCGAGGGGCAAGTGCTGGAATGTGGCCCTGCTGGCACCCAAGCGACCCATTTGGGTAGGGGGAGCCCCACAGTTTCCATGGCCCCCGTCCAGGGCAGTGGGAGCCTGCAGGCCAGGCGGGGAGCCGCCCGGGTGGGCAGACACGCCTGGCATCCAGCCCCAGTGCAAGCTGCTCATTAACTCCTGGCCTCAGGCAGGCCACTTCCCCTCTTGGCCCACTTCCTCTTCTGTGCAGGGGTGATAACAATCCTGTCCAGGGAGGCCAGGGTGGAGATAAATGGTCTACACCTCTGTGAAAAGCCGCCTGTGTTCATATCCTGCAAAGTGCTGTAGTTACACAGGAGTGGGCCTGGGAGGCCGGCAGGTCACTCGGGACAGGGGGCCGGGCCTGTGCTTTCCCAAGCGCTGCCTGGGGTGTGGGCAGGGTCCTGTGCTGAAGAGAAGGCAGGCAGTGCTGGGCAAACACACACTGATGTTGGTGGCGATTCCATCTACGCGCCACACCCTGCTGTGGGCAGGGCTGGCTCTCATTCAGGGGCGGCAGTCACCCCCCGGGCACCTCACCCATCCGCCCCTTCCCGCCAGGAAAGCTGTCCGCTCTCCCCTGCCCTTCCTGAGGGAGGAAAATTCCTGCTGGGGACCTCGCTGGGCCAGGGGAGGGGACAGAAAGTTGGCTGCTGACTGCAATGACAACGTGGTGTGGGGGTCCCGGGAATCAGAGTAAGCTGTGACCCAGAGAATGAGGGTGATGACTTCGCAAGCCTGAGGCTTGGGCCCTGCGTGAGGGAGGCTGGATGAGCATGTCGTGATGCCGCTGACACCAAGGCCCATGCAGCATGTTTGTGACAGCACATGCTTGTGACATCAAGAGTAGGGCGTCAAGCCGGGCGTGGTGGCGCACGCCTTTAATCCCAGCACTCGGGAGGCTGAGGTAGGAGGAGCGTTGTGAGTTCGAGGCCGGCCTGGGCTACAACGCGAGCACAAGGCCGACCTGAGCTACACAGTGCGACCCTGCCTCAAAAAAAACCAGGGCTGGGAGTTTGGCTCAGTGGCTGAAGCGCCTGCCCTGGCAGGCGCAAGGTTGTTGAGTTCAATCCCCAGTACCGCAAAAAAAAAAAAAAAAAAAGAGTAGGGCATCAGCTACTGCTTGTCTCTGACTTCCGTCAGCCCCAGGCTGGCCATGGCCACCACTGTCCCTCGGCGAGGAGGAGCCCGGTCCTGGCAGGGCCACACCTGCCTGCAGCAGCTGCCCCGTGTGCTGGGACCATGCAGGTCACAGGGAGGAACAGGTGTGTCAGAAGACTGGGATGCTGAGGAGGCCACCAATGCCTGACTTCCAGGACATGGGACAGGCACTGCAAGCCCCGCCGTGGTGAGCAGTCTGTCAGCTCAGAGAGTGAGGGGAGGAGGGCCCGGGGCCGGCTCCAGGGTGGCGGCTGCAGCCGTTGGGGCCTCACTGCGGGGCCTCTCAGTCCTGCTGTGACCAGTCTTCCCTGACAGCAGGCGGACCGCCACCCACCGCTGGAGGGCCCCACGCATGCACAGGGGTGTCTGGAAATAGACACCCAGGGGCAGCGCTGTCCTGACTGCTGCCTTTGGGAGGAACAGGACACAGGGCAGGAGCTGGGCACAAACAGGGCCGACAAGGCCGTTTCCCAAGCTGAGGCCAAACCCCGGCCTCCCTCGTTCCCCGGGCCCAGTGGTCACCAGACACTGAATTCTCCTGGATTAACCTCACGGCTCTGAAGGCAGTGGTATCTTGGAGGCAGGTGGACTGCAGGGGAAGAAGCAGAGAGAGCAGCGGAGGAGAGGGAAGGTGTGGGGCACTGGGCACTGCCAGACAGCAGAGCTGTACTCTGCGAGCCCGACACTGGGTGACACGGGTGACACTGTACTCTGTGTTCCCTCAAGGAATGTTTACTGCTCTCGCCAAGACTCAACCGTGTTGGGCTGATTTAGGATGCCCCATGGCCACCTCAGAGCCAAAGTCTAAGAGGACAGTAGTGGCCCCCGCCACTGGCCAGGGAGGAGGGTCAGCAAGGGCTCCTGCAGACACGGCACACTGGCGGCCCCAGCCCTGGAGCCTCAGGGGTCAGTCTTAGCCCCGGGGTGGTCACTCTCCCAAGTCCTCTCTGTCACTTACTTCAGCAAGTTTCGTTCTAGACCAGGGCTTCTTGGAGGATGGGAAGAAATGATCACAGACTTGTCACAAGAGCCACAGCCGCCCCAGACTCCTGTCCCCTCCCAGAGAACACTCCACGAGATGACTCCACCCGCGGGGCCAGAATTTAAAAATAATTATATTAATAATAAATATGTTAAATTACATTTAAAACAATAAATAGAAAAATAAACTGATAAATAAAATCAACAGGTACAAAATGTTTCAAAATTCCAACCGAAAAAAACACACACACACAAATGGATGGACGGACAGACAGCGGACAAGACGAATGGACAGAGGGGACGGCGGGAAACGCAATCGCGAGGACCTTCACAGTTGGCGTGGCGGCTCCCTCCTTGCCTGGCCGCCCCTCCCCGCCTCGGTTCTGCCTCGGGCCTCCTGCACGGCAGCCCGGCAGTGGCAGCAGAGGGACGGGCGCGCCGGCGAGGTGGCCCCTAGAGAGGCAGGTCGGTGCTGTTGTGCCGCGTCTTCCGGGCCGTGCCGTCGTCCCGGGGCAGCGCCCGCTGCAGGCTGGACATGGCCGCGGTCTTCTTCAGGTCGATCACTGCGTAGGAGTCCGAGCTGGGCCCCGAGGCCCGGGGCGTTGTTGGGGTCTGGGCCCCCTTGGGCCGCTCCCCGCCCCAGCCCTTGAGTTCCACCTGGATGTAATTGAGCTGCCGTGGGGGCTCAGGGCCCGGGCGGCGGAAGTCGAAGCTGAAGACCCTCGGGGAGCCGCGGCGGCGGGTCAGTGGCACGGGGAAGCCGCCATGGCTGCGGGCGGTGGCCCGGGAGCCAGTGGGCTTCTGGAGTGGGGTCTCGTCCTCCTCCCCCTCGGGGAAGCCGTTGGAGGAGGGCGTGAGCCCGTCCCTCGAGTCCCCGTCGTCCCCAGGCTCCCCAGACTGCAGCCGCCCTCGGCCCTCCCACAGCGGGGGAAGCGGGGGCAGGTTCTCGTAGTGCAGCAGCGCCGCGCGGCGGTGGGCCAGGCCGCCCCAGCCCGGCTCCTCGGGGCTCAGTCTCCAGCCAGAGCCGCGCCGCAGTCCCCCACCTATGTTCTCGTAGGTGCACTTGGGCTGCTCGGGGCACTCGGAGGGCCCCTCGTTGTTGTTGTTGTGGTGGGGCGCGTCCTGCAGGCTGGGACACAGGCTCTGGCACTTGAGCACGTGCCGCCGGGCAGGCGTGGGTCCCAGCACGAACTTCACCTGGCCCGGCTGCAGGAAGACCTGCGGGTCCCTGGGGCCGGGCTCCCGGGCCTGCGAGGGGAAGGGCGTCCGCCCCTCAGGCAGTGGCTGCAGGCAGTGCCGGCTCCTGCGCTGGTCAGCCTCGCCGGCCGGTGTGTTGACATAGGTGTGTGACTGCAGGACGGTTCACGTGCAGCAGGGCCCGGAGGAAGGAAGGGCAGGCGGGACAACGGCAGGACAGAGGCTCAGGGACAAAAAGCCAGTTTCCCCTCCTCCCGAGCCTCCAAATCTTCCTGGGACATGACCTCTCTCCCTCCCCATGATCCTTCTTGGCAGGAGGTGGCCATATTCCCAAACCCTGTCCCCACCCAGACGCTGGCGGGACCAGCTGCCGCTCACCTGCTCATCGGGGGCAATGAGGGCATTTGTGGGCTCCTCCCCGAGTGAGGGGTGTCGCAGGCTGCTCGAGGATGGCCGCTGGGGCGTGGAGAATCGCGGGCCCTCTCCAGGGCAGCTGGGGAAGCCATTGGAGAAGCTGGAGACGGTGTACCCTAGAGCTGGGCCAGGAGACAGGCCAGGTGACGGGTGTTTAAACCACCTGTCAGTGGCTGGCAACCACACGTGAGTGGATCCTAGGACCCCGTCAACGGGAGGGGACACTCAGTGCTGAGCCCTTGCGCATCGACAGCCTCCCCCTGCCCTCTGAGCTCACCCTGGGTCAGCGCCCCACTTCCTCTAGGAGGGCCTTCCTTGTCCCACCCACAGCACCCCGGTCACCCTGCACTGCCAGTGAGCCCCACGAAGCTCCCCAAAAGCGAGCCCTGTGGTTCCACCCTCTGTCTCTGACAGGTCTGGGAGCACTGAGCAGTGGCAGCATGTGGCCAGCAGCTGTGGCTCTCCTGTGGCTGTGCATTGGCCAGCGACAACAGAACTGGCTCCAGAGGAGGTACGTGCAACCCGGCACACAGAAGGAAGGAGGCAGGAAGTGCCAGACTGCTGTTTCCATGGAAACCCAACATCTTCCTGCCTGCTCCCAACCATGAATGGATCCAAGGCCCAGGATGCCACAGCCTCGGCCAAGTCCCCTGACTGGCCCAGCGCAGGCCCCGGCCACCCTCAGGGGTGGCTCTGACGACAGGCGACTGTCCCGAATGACTGTCCTGGAAGGCTGGCTCCCAGCACCCTCCACTCCCTGCTCGTCTGTGTCTCCAGGGTCTGTGCTTGGGCTCTCGCTGGGTACCCCAGGTGGGGGGTGCCTCACCGTTGGGCTGCTGTGAGGTCCGAGGGAGGTCGAGCTCGGCAGGGTGGCTGCTGCGGGTGACGATGACCGGCTCTTCCGTCACGTTGATGCTGTTGCACTGCATCAGGTCCTGGAGGAGGCTGAAGAGGTCCTCGGCCCGGGAGCACTTGAACGCGAAGATCCCTGGACACGGAGGGGGCCGTGGGCGCCCTGCACGCCAGCCCGCACAGACGGCCGGGGCCGGACAGCCACAGCCCGGGCCTCCTCACCCTCACACCCTCCAGGGACACTCCAGAGGCCTGAGTAACTGCGGCGGCTGGGCCCGGGGGCTGTCCCCACAGCCACGCTCTCTGGCGTTTTTCAGCTTGCTGGGGATGGAACCCAGGGCCTCGGACATGGTAGGTGAGGGCTCTGCCCCCGAGCTGCCCCCAGTCCAAGTGTATCTACTTCCCCCAGGGCCCAGGATACCCTGTGGCTCTATCCCGTGCGTATGTCTGAGACATTGTCGTGGACACTGATGGCATGAGATGAGTGAACGTGTCACTGCACAGCCTGTCCTGATCTTTTCCTGCTGGCCAAGCCTGCTCCCCAGAAAAACAAGCCCTGCCAGGCCCTAGCCCTTAGCCCGCTGCATCTGCCCAGCAGCGTGGCCACAGCAGACGCGTCCGTGCTGGTCACGGCTACCAACGCATATACAGCCCAACACCTGGCCAGAGTTAAGGTCACCTCCACACAGGTTCCTGCCTCGTGAAACGCGAACTCGGGGCAGGAAGCGGGGAGGACAGGCACAGCTGAAGGCCGACCTGGCAGGGCAGGCGAGGGCCTGGGTGCACTTGCTTCACAGCCCTGCCAACTCGGCCACTCAATGTCCCAGGAGCGGCAGGGCTGGGTTAGAGCACACTGCGCTCGGGACGCTAAGATGAGCCTGACATGGGGCCATCTGCAATTTTGCCACGATGAGACCTGGGACTTGTGGAGGCCCCCTGGGGAGAGTGTATGTGCATGGCCCCACAGCCAAGACGGCACAGGCTGGAGATCGGGCCACAATTGCATCATTAAATTACACAGTCACGTACAATATGGACAACTGTGGTTTGCAAGAACAGGACGGGAAGGAAGAGTGGGGGCAGAGGCCTGAATTTTGGAAGAAGCCCGTGCCAGGGCCTGGGGAGCCAGGCACAGACGACACTGCCCTCGGGACAGGGACGAGGCGGCCTCTTCTCCCCTCTGCTCAGCCAGCACCACTGCCTCTGCCCACGAGGAGCTCCCAGGGCCGGGCACATGGAGGGAGCAACGCGACTCCAGGCCTGTTTCACAGCTTGTCCCTCTGCAGGCACAGTCCCTGCCTGTGGTCAGTGTCCTCCCAGGCAAGACGCCCTCTGCAGGGCTCATGCCTGGATCCTCGCAGTCAAGACCAGAGCTGGGGCAGGTGGAGCCCTGAACCCACGGAACAGCCCCCACCCCATCTCTGGCCACAAGTTCAGGAAAGTGTGCTGGGGGGCAACAAGGACCTTTGGAGCTGGGCCAGCAGAGAAGAGCCACTTGCTGTTGTCGCAAGGCCTGGCCTAGGAGTGACAACTTGGTCCTACCAGGCTGTGCAACTGAGGGATCCAGCTAGAGCCCCAGTGAGTGAAGGACAAAGCCCTAGCCCGGGAGGCCATGAAATCTTGCAGTAACAGGCCACATGCCCTGGCCTGAGACCCCTGTCCCTGGGCGACACCTGACAAGTCCAGGACCGGGTAAGTGTGGAGCCCACTGCCAAGCCCACGACGAACTTCCCAGCCTGGCCCAGCGTGGCTGGCGCACTCACCCTGGCCGGTCTGGCAGCGGCGGCCGCTCTCAAAGGAGAAGAGGTTGGAGTCGTAGCCATAGCGCCGCAGGCAGAGGTAGGGCCAGCGCACGGCCTCGCGCCGCTGCAAGTGCAGCACCAGCTCGCTCTGGGTCAGCTCCATCACCCCCACACCCAGCTCCACCCCCTCGTCGTCCACATTCGTCACCTGGGGAGAGAGGGGTCACGGGTGAGACCTAAGCCCCCCCGAAGGCAGGTCCACGTGGGGCCGGGCCAGAGGCGAACACTCTAGCACACCGCCCCAGACGCCACGAACCCCAGCCACTCCAGCCTGAGTTCTCAGGGTAAATCCGCCTCTGGGCCTCGGTTTCATCATCTGGACACAGAGGGAAGACGCAGATAGCTGACCTCCAAGGCCAGGCGATGAGATGATCAATGTTAAGGGACTGGTGACAGCCCGTGGCTTAGTACCCGAGGACCAGATGTTAACGAGGAAGGGGATCAACCATGAATTCACAACTGCGCTGGGCCTGGCGGTGCAGGCCTGTAACCCCAACACACTGGGACGCTGAGGCAGGAGGATCACAAGTTCCATCTCTGCCCTATAATTTAGTGATTTAGTAAAACCTTGTCACAAAACTTTAAAAAATTAGTTGGGTAGGATGGCACACACCTAAAAATTCAGCACTTTGAGAGGCTGAAGCAGGAGCCAGGTTAACTGTCCAGCAACATCCTGTCTCAAAAAAAAATTTTTTTTTTTTTTTTTGTGGCACCAGGGATCAAACTCATAACCTTGCACCTGCCAGGCAGGCGCTTAAGCCACTCAGACAAATTCCCAGCCCTAGTTTTTTGAAGCAGGGTTGCACTATGTAGCTCAGGCTGGCCTTGCGCTCACATTGTAGCCCAGGCCGGCCTCACACTCACAACGCTCCTCCTACCTCAGTCTTCTGAGTGCTGGGATTAAAGGCGTGCGCCACCACGCCCGGCTATCTCAAAAATTTTTTAAAAAATCAAAAAAAGCTGTGGATATAGCTCAGTGCAAAGGCCCTCGGTTCAATCCCCAGTATCCTTTCCTTCTCCTTCCAGAACAAGTCAAAACTGTAAACCCTGGGTAGTCACGCACAAGGCACAACCCATACATACTGCTGCCATCTCCCACAAGGGTGTGCTCCTGAGGACCCCCTCTTCTGGTGGGCAAGACAACTACACCTCAACACACCCAGTGTGGGGAGGCGTGCGCCCCCTATAGGGCAGGCCCTGCTTCTGCTTCCCAAAGCAAACCACACACAGATACAGAGGCTCACCAGGCACTGAACTAAGCACAACTGAAAACACCTAGTGCACTGTAACTCACCCATACACACTTCTGTTCTTTTTCTCCAAAAAAGAGGTGTACACATAGGGACAAGAACGCAGGCAGGAGTGAACATTCTGAAAGCACTGTTCTGTTCCTGCGGTACAGCATTTCTTCTTGGTGCCAACAAGAGAAGTAAAAAGTAGCAGCAGTTTGGGCCTTTCTTGCCCAGGCCACCTTCCACGCCCCGAGCTCCACCTGTCCTCTTACTTTCCCCAGAGCAGCTGTGGCACTCAAGGGCTCAGAGCTGCACCCAGAAAGCTACTGAGAAGGCAAGGGAGGAGGGAGGAGGCTCTGGGTACCTTGAACTTGGTGGGGTGGTTGTCTGGGACGCTGTCTCTGTTCAGGCAGCCACAGCAGCTCCCCATGGTGTCAGAGCAGCCGGCTTGCCCTAGGAGGAAATGGGATGAGCAGGTTACCAAGCAGGTTACTGAGGCTCCAAGAGGCTCTGCTCCCTGCGATCGATCGCAGACTCTGTTGGCGGACTGGAAGACACGCACCCTCCGTCAAGGAATTCACCCTCGTCCAGTGCAGACGCTTTGGCTAAACATTAATTCAAGCTGGACGGTGCTGAGCATTCACGTAGGGGGATGGAGAGGCCTTCTCGGAAGCATCCATCTGGACCTTGGAAACTATGCAGGATTCTGACCCACAGGATGGGAGGGAGAGGGGCCTGGAAGTGACCAGGCCCGCACTTGGACTCGGCTAAGACACTGTCACTTGCGAGTCCCAGATACTCTGGCCCGCGCCCTTCCCCACTTTATACCTTACGCATTTTCTCTTCACCCCTCTTTCCCTCCTTTACCATCCTCCCAACATCCACTTCAAATTTATCTTTTTGACGTCTTCTTCAAATGAATTGGTACATTATAATTATAAAGACACATTCAAAAGACTGAACACTTAAAACAGCACATTTTATAACCACGATTACTGGGGTCTGAGCAGACCCTCGGTTCCCTGCTCAGGGGGTTCTGGTGAGGAATAAAGAAAGACAAAGAGAAATCTGTGGGTTTAGGGGGACCGGTAGGTTAGTGCCTCAGACTGGGCAAAGTCAAAGACCTCATGGGTCTTTATTTTTTTTATTTTTTATTTTTTTGGCTTTTTGAGAATGCGTTCAAGCTGGCCTTGGGCTCACTTTGTAGCCCAGCCTGGTCTCAAACTCGCAAGAATCCTCCTGCCTCAGCCTCCCGAGTGCTGGAATTACAGGCATGTGCCACCACACCTGGCTTCTTCTTGGGTCTTTTATTAGCCAGTGAGCATCGCAGAGGGAGGGGTAATATGCTTTTCCCAGAACAGCAACCACATTTAGAACAAGCTGGCAGAATGAGGAACAAGTTTGGCATCCCAAAGGATACAGTTAAGGTCCTTCCCGCACCTGGGTCCTTGTCTTTTTGTCCTCACATGTCACTTTGCCTCAACAGGGACGGGGTTACACTTACGCCCCAGCCAGCCAGGAAGTCTAAAGCCTGCTGCATAAACTTCCCTGTTCCTGAAGCACATCTGCCTCACGACAGCACTGCCTGCAATGTGGCCCTCGCCAGTCTGTCACACAGCCTGGGCCCCCGTACATGACTGGGTTAAAAACAGCAAAAAGGTTGGGGCTGAGGTACAGCTCAGGAACAGTGTGCGCACCTTGTATGCATGAGGCCCTGGGTTTGATCCCCAGCACCGCAAAACAAAAAGGCTGGATGTGCCAGTGAGGTGACACATGCCTATAACCCAAGCACTCAGGAGGCTGAGGCAGAAAAGCTTCCAACATGGACTACATGGTGAAACCCTGTCTCAAAATAAAAACAAAGGGCAGGGGATATCACTTGGCAGCATAGCAGCTGCCTGGCAAAGCCTGAGGTCCCAAGTTTAATGCCCAGTATCAAAACAAACAAACAACACAAAAACAAAATGCTGGCTTTGCTCCCCACTGACCAAAGTGGTAGACAACAGGCCTATTTCCCTCTTCCCTCCAGGACTGTGGCACATGGATTACATCACAACAATCAGGGCTGTGTCCAGGACGGAGAGGATACCAGTTAGGCTTGAGTAACTGAAAGGAACAAGAAACACTTGGACACATTCAGGTACGGTGGCGTGTGCCTGTCATCCCAGCACTCAGAAGGCCGAGGCAGGAGGACTGCAAGTTTGAGGCTGGCCTGGGCTGCACAGGGAGACCCTACCCCCTCACTCTTATCCCCCCCAAAAAAAGAAAAAAGAGAAACGCATCTTTTAGCCAGAACCATCATCTTCCAGTCATTTGCCAAAATGACGAACACAAAGGGAAAGAGGAGGGGAACCCGATATGGGTTTCTTAGGCCTTTCAGAAAATATGGGGTTGTTCCTTTGGCCACACACAGGTGAATCTACAAAGCGGGTGATACTGTAGACATCAAGGGTAGACATGGGTACTGTGCAAAAAGGCATGCCACACGGATATTACCATGGCAAAACAGGAAGAGTCTCCAGTGTTACCCAGCATGCTGCTGGCATTGTTGTAAACTAGCAAGTTAGGGGCAAGATACTTGCCAAGAAGATTAATGTGCGTATTGAGCACATGAAACACTCAAACAGTTGCAGAAAGCTTCCTGAAACGAAGGAAAGGAAAATGATAAGAAAGTGAAGAAGGCCAAAGAGAAGGGTAGCTGGGTTCAACTGAAGCACCAGCCTGCCCGCCCAGAGAAGCACACTGTGTGAGGGGACCAACGGGAAGGAAGGAGCCTGAGCTGTGGGAACCTGTTCCCTATGAATTCGTGCCATAACCCGGGGATGGAGCTCTGCCATTCAGTACCTCATTAGCAGCTAAGTGTTGTAGGCCCTACTTAAAAACAAAAAATCGTCAACCCAAGCGTGGCGGTGCATGCCTGTAATCCCAGCACTGGGGAGGCTGACAGGAGGATTGTTGCAAGTTCAAAACCAGCTTGGACTACAAAGTGAGCTCAAGGCCAGCCTGAACTGCACAGTGAGACCCTGTCTCAAAAAGACTAAATAAATAAATAAATAAAAATAAAAAATCACTCTGTTGTAAAGATGATTTCCTTAATTGAACACGTGTGTGGGGCCTTTATCTCAGAGAAACAAATATTTGGAGCAGATTCTCATTGTACTTAGTCAACTGTGTCAGGTCTTTCCTCTTCAGCACTTTTCTTGCTGAAAGATGTGAGGTATTGTGCAGGTGTAAACTCAAATGGCCAAATATCTATGAAATATTTATACTGGCTTGAAGATCCTGTAAATCACCATGGGGAAAAGAGGCATCAAAATAAATGGAAGTCAGTCTATGGCATTTCAGTTAAAGAAATTGTTTAAAGCACCCGAGAGAGAGAGAGAGAGAGAGAGAGAGAGAGAGAGAGACAGACAAATAGAGAAATATGGAAACACATGGAACAGTTCTAATCCAAGTTTTTAAAGGGTTAACTTGCTGTGAAATGAGTCAGTGGGATTAGCTGTCTCTCTAACATTTCTGTTGAGTGTGGAAAGGCTTGCACAATCCAGTGACCACCACCTTCCATTCCTCCCAACCTGAGACACCTCAGAAAACTGATGCCAATATGCAGCTCTTACCTCACCCAGGCCATCGGGGACCTGACCATGGGAGGGGCATGGGGAAGGATGCCCACTTTATTCCCCACGTCCTTGGTGGGGTATCATGGCAAACAGTCTGCAGAGAAGTCACCTGGATCCCTCTGGGACACACCTGGGCCTCACCTAGCACAGGAGACAGAGACCACAGATTAATGGAAACCTTCCAGTCACACTCCAGACTGTCAGTGAAACTGATCTGCTAACCATTCATCCCCCACCCCCAGGATATCTGTTCTGGGTTCAACAATGAAGAAAGTAAGATCAGGGGCAAAGGGACCACAGATTTCAAGACAATGACCTCCAGCTCCCCAGCATCAATGAATTTGATGTTTACAAGAACCCAAGATCTACCAAGTCACCTTCAGATCTTGTCTGAATCTTGTTACAAGCAACATTCAAAATAGCACCCTACCTTTGCAGAGAATTTTAACTCTACAAGGAGCTTTCTCAAAAGGACATTGGAATTCACTAGAAATTCAGGACACCAACATTTGTGCTTTTGTTTGAGACAGGGTTTTGCTGTGTACTTCAGACTGGTCTTGAACTCACCATGTACCCCAGGCTGGCCTCAAACTCACAGCAATCCTCCTGCCTCAGCCTTCCTAGTGCTAGGATTACAGGCATGCACCATCACAGCCAGTTGGACACCAATATTCTACTTCACGTTGTTGCTCCTTAGTATCTGGGAGACTACAGAGTCAATCTCTCCCATCATGCCTGATTCCCACCCCTGAGGCCTTAGTTTTTAGGGGAAACATGTAAACCATGTGACTTCTAGCTGAAGTAACTTCTAGAGGTAGGTATGAGAGACCAACGTCAGCAAAAAAAAAAAAAAACAAACCAGCTTCCCTTTCCAGGGCTAGCTCTTTCAATCTTAAGTTTGGAAGCTGGACAGACTTTCTGTTCTCCAAGCTTGGAGGGGCCCAATTTTAACAGAAACATTAGTAACAAGCCAACATTTTGAGGGTACCTGGCCCCAGGTAGACGAGTCAACACAAGGGGGCTCTGAAGGCCCTTAAAAAAAAGTCCCGCTTCCTGCTCTGGAAAAATATTCCCCAGATACTCTAGTAACCTGCATCCTTGCACAGCTCCCAAGTAAAAGGACCCCTTCCCTTCGTGGTCTGACTGGTTCTTTAGAAGGAGCAGACTGAAGGAATTGTGCACAGACTAAAGCCAGGTGTCTGGGAAAACACTGGGGCGTAAGCTGCCTGGCAATGAATGGGGTGCGAAACCAGAACTACTGGGCACAGGCTTGAGGGGGGTTACTTGTCGTATCTCCATCTTTTTCTGTAAGATATGGGGACACATCATCAAATAACCCACCGAGGAGGATTACGCTGGACAGAAGGGTGGGAGGAGGGTGCTGATCTGGGATAGGTATAGATTGGGGACCGGAAGCACAGACCCTGAGGGACTGAAAATGTGTATGAGGGCTTTAGGGGAAGGAATGTGGGTAAGAATTTTGGATTTAGGCACGGTGCAAAGGAAACGGTGGGGGGAGGATCAGGAGGGACCATGGAATTCGAGGACAGTGGGAACACTTGGGAATCACCCCAGAGAGTGGTGGGTGCGTGGGCGTTCCGGGTCTGCGGAGTGAGGGGGTGCGGGGGCTCCAGGGTGGGGGAGGGTGGGGCCTGGGCTGAGAAGCTGCTCGGGTTCGAGGCTATGGGGGGCTGGATTTCTGGACGCCCGCAGAAAACGGCGAGGTGGGGGCCCCGCGTCCAGCCTGGATCCCCGCCCCCAACCCCGGGGCTCCGCCGTCCGCCCGCCCGGGCTTCCTAGGGAGGGAGCGGAGACTGCGGCGCGGCGCGACGCGGTCTCGGTGGAGCCGCCTCGTCCCCGCCCCGCCGCGCCCCGACTCACATCGCCCCGCGGCCCGGGCGGCGCCGGGCCCCGCACCCGGGTCCCGCTGCAGCAGCCGCCGCCGCCGCCCGCCCGGAGCTGAGGCCTCCCCGCCCCGCCCCGCAGTCGCGGGGTCGGAGGTCACCGGCTGCACCAACGAGACGCTGCGGGCGGGCGGACCCAGGCGGGGGCGACCGGCGCGCAGCCTAGAAGGTCCCCTTGGAGGACTTTCCAGTCGGGCACAGGGAGCATGCGCACACGCCAGAGGGCGCTCCCGGCCAGTGGCTGGGACTCCGGGCTGGAGTGGGCGGGGTTCTGATGGGGGGCGGGGTTTATCTGGGGCGGGCCTGTCTAGGGGCGGGGCCGAGGGGAGCCGGAAAGGAAACTCGAAGTTTAGGGGAGAGGGTCTGGGGGCACGGAGAGGAGAGGGCAGGACCAAGGCCCCAGGGATGGGCTGAGGAGGGGGGTCCCGGGAAGGGTCCAATCGGGCCTAGGGAAAGAAGGGACTGGCAACCTGGGGCGGATCTGTCCTGAACCCCACGGACAGAACTCAGGACTTCACTGGGTCCCCGTCCTCTCCCCTGGACCTGCAACTGGACGGAGCCCGGAGGACCCGAGACCACGCCGCGTCCCCGCCGCCAGGTGCGTCCCACGCAGTCCGGGAGGACGTGGGCACAGGGTACCATGCTCCTCTTGCCCGTCCCTTCTGCTGTCCGGGGAAAGCTTCCTGTCCCCACCCCCAGTCTCCAGGCACCGGGGCCACTGCGGGGAGGGGACGTGGCCCTGAGCTTGAGGGGGGTTCAGCTGGCTCCCCATCCGCCAGGGAGGAATGGGTGGGGGAGCAGTTGGGCAGATTAGTAAAACGGAGGTGGAGTTAAATGATGGGCTGGAGGGCTAGAGGGCTCATCCGAGACCTCATCCTTTGTGTGTCAATCCCCTTCAGGGGATCCAGATCACCTCCGTTTTGGGTGCCAGTCCCCTTCAGGGGCTCCAGGTCACCTCTCCTTCCTTGCTGCCAGGAGCAGGGACCGAGATGTTAGAGGAGGTGGCTGCTCTTGGCCCTGAGGGTGAACAGCCCATCCTGGCCACCTTCCACAGGAAGCCTGACCTGGGGGACAGAACAGGAAGGAAGCAGGTGGGTGTGGGGCCAGGAAGGAGGAAGGGTGGCACAGGACATCTGAAGGGAAGGTGGTGAGGGTGGGGGGGGTTGGGAAGCACTGTAACTGTTAGGGGCTAGACCTGGGCCCAACCAAGAGTGGGGCCAGAGGTTTGGTGATTGTGCTCCTGTGCCAGCTGCTGTCAACTGGCCCAACTCTGAGGCCTCCTCCTAAAGCTTCCTGAAGCCTTCTGGTGTGATCTTGGGTGTGTTAATTAATCAGGCTCAACTGTAAAATGGGATAATGGAAACTATTTCATAGAATTATTCTAATGGACCATATTATGTAAGAGTCTAGAATAGTCTCTGGCAGAGAGCAAACAGAAGTTTGCTGTAATTCTCCCCCAAGTGTGTGTATATCTGCTCAGAGCTTGGCTCTGTTCTGTCTAGTTTCGTCTGTCTTCCACTAGCCTATAAGCTCCTAGAGTGCACAGCTCATCTCTTCTGTACTCTGGCAGCCATCCTGAAGATACTGTGGTCCCATCAGGACCTGAGAGGAGAAAAGCTTTAGAAACCAAGATTATCCTGTGAATTGCACTATAAGGGCTGAGGACATAGCTCACAGTAGCACTCACCTAACATTTGCAGGGTCCTGAGGTTAATTCCCAGCACAGCAGAGAAAAAAATAAAATGCTTCTCTTTAGAGAAGCCAGAAACTTTCTGTCCTTGGGGAGCTCGTGGAATAGGGGAGGAGCTGAGAGATGCAGAGAGCAAAGAGAAAGAGCAGGTGTGAAAGCTTGGGCACTGGCTGCTCCTGTGGAGCTCAAGGGAACCAGATCTGGTGTGGGTCAGATAGGCTGGGAAGGATCCTGGGGTGAGGAGCTCCTTAGCCAGTGCCAACCTGCAGAGCTGGAAATGTGGCCTGCTATGCAGGGAGGGGTGAGGAGCAGCCTTGTTGGGTGGGGTGTACAGCAGAATGGTGGCTTCCGGGGTGAGGTAAAGAGGAGAGGTAGCCCCCTCAAAGTCTCACCAGAAAGACAAAATGCCCCAGCTGCCTCTCTCTGTGGCCCAATCATGGGAGGCCCCAGACTCTGAATTTCAGGAACTGTAGCTAAGAGGCCCAGCCTTGACATCTGGCTCTGCCACTTACTGCTTGACCTTGGGTTTGCCATTTGTGCTCATAGAATCTCAGTTTGGCCATCAGTAAAACAGGGACAGTGGCTACTAAGTCCCCTGGCTGTTGGCAGGACTGAGAAAACAGTGTAAAGCACATAGCAGTGTCTAGCACACTGGGAGGCCCAGTGAAGGAGGTGTTTGTACTGTTCCGGGGTAGACTCTGCCACCAGTGTCGGTGTTGATCTCTGGCTGGTTTGACCCAGAGGACAGTCCTATCTCCAGAGAGTCTGGTCCACCAGTCCACTCAGACAGTGACTCAGGCCAGCTGCCAGAGGAGGACCCCATGGATACTTCTGCTCAGGTAGTAAGCATGCTGCCCTTCCTGTGACCACGGTGCCCTCCAGCCTGTGACCTGCCTCCCTTTCCTATCTGGCAATTAGTTTGCCTTGTATCCAAGTTCTTGTGGCCCTTTTCAGGACTTCCTGTCCCCACAACCCCCTCCAGACGTGGGGCTTTGGCTTTAAACTCATTCATGTGAATCCGCTTGACCTCTCCTATGGGGTCTTTGTTATTAAAACATATGGAGGCTCCAGGAGAGAAGGGGGGGTAAGCTTCACATAGGAGGTTTGGGGTTCCCTCCAGGCACACCACAGATGCAAAAGTCCACTTATTGCCCTTCAGGGAGTCCGGGGAGGATCTGGAAGAAATACAGTATCTACCCTCTGAGCAGAGGGGCTGAGAAGTTGCTCTAGATTGCAGGAGAGGGTGGCAAAGAGGGAGGAAACCATAGCCCCTCTTCCTCTTCTGCCATCTCTCTTCAGGTTCCTGCAGCTCCAAGCATGTACCCACCTCTCCAGGACACCAGCCTGTCCCCCAACTGGCCTGGGGTTTGGACCCTCTTGCAGCAGCTCCCTCCGCAGGACAGCGATGTGCGCCTCCCTGCCCAGCTTCCCTCTGTCCCTCTTTACATACAATGGGAAGGGCCTTGGTCCTGGTCAGGTGACATGGATTTAAGCCCCGGCTCTGCCACTAGCTGGGGGAAGTCACTCCCGGGGCCGAGTTCTCATACCTATATGATGGGCCCAGTAGCATCTGCTCTGCCTATCAAAGCTTATTTCATGAGCCAATGAGAAATGGACATGGAGGATCTGAAATCAATAATGGAATGGACAAATGTAGGGGATGGTTGCTTCGTATTTATTGAGGCCCTGTGTATCCCAGCTTGAAAGCAAACAGTTCAGTTGGGGAGGAAGATGGGAGCATGAGAGATCATTAGAGAAAACACCTAGGCAGAAAGTGACAGGGCAGTGCTATGGGCTATCACGACTCCTGGGGCAGTCGGGGAGACTGAAGCTGGCTTTACTGCACCCCTCTCCTGTGTCTATGCCGTTTTCTCCCGCGCTCCCACCACCTCTCCACCCAGAAGCTAAGCCTTTCAGAATTCTCCAGTCAGCCTTCCCTGCCTTGCCTGCAGGGCTGTCCCTGTCACAACAGAGAACTCTTTCTTCAGGAGCGCTACTGCCTGGCCCTGGGGGAGGAGGAGCTGGCTGAGCTGCGACTCTTCTCTGCCCAGCGGAAGCAGAAGGCCCTGGGACAAGGGATGGCCTACTTGGTACCCCCCAAGCTTGAAGGGCACACCTGTGAGAAGGTGTGTGGTCCCTTGTCCATCAAGCCTGCCCTTTTCCCTACTCCGTCCTCTCACTTTTGCCAAAGGGGCAGCTCCTAGGGCTCTGAGGACTTGGCAAATGTCAGAGACCAAGCTTGGGACTCTTGGTGGAGACTGCAGTGGCAATGGGCCTCCACCGTACAAGAGAACAGGGTGGTGTTTTGAGGGAAGAACTGGGAGTGTGGTTAGGACTCAGACCAGCCCCGTATCCGGCCCAGCAGTGCAGGCAGCAGCTGAAGCCAGGAGAAGTTGGAGTGTTCGCAGCCCCTGAGGGCAGGCAGCACTGCTGGCACCGGCATTGCTTTGCCTGCCAGGCCTGCGGCCAAGTCCTGATGCACCTCATCTACTTCTACCATGATGGGCATCTCTACTGTGGCCGTCATCACGCTGAATTGCTGCGGCCGCGCTGCCCAGCTTGTGATCAGGTAGAGCCCCAAAGGGTAGGGCAGAGGGGTCTGCCCAGGGCCCGCTGTGGGAGGTGGCAGGCCACCACCCTCCTGAGCTAGTCTCTCCCAGTAAGTGGGGAAGGGCGCATAGGAGCCAGCCAAGACCATCCTGTTCCCTACCTCCCAACTGGAGCACTGAGCATGTGGGTCTTGCAGCATTTATCTGTGCAGTCCCCCACCATAAGCAAAACCCCTCACATTTCTTAGGTCTGGAGCTGGTGTTCTTGGACAGGAGTTCGCCTCTGTATGTAGAAAGCTCCGTGTGGTGCTTGCGCATGCTGGAAAGACCCTTAAGGTCTGCATGAGAAGTAGCACTGAGCTTTGAGGCTGGGATTCAAGAGCAGGGCTCCGACTTCTGGCTGTGCCACCTGCTAGTCCAGGGAACCTGGCTAAGCCACTAGGGAGGTCAAATGGGAAGGTCTGAACGCACTTCAGTGTGAACTGGTTATGAGGCGGGGTACAGGATGGATAAATGAGGGAATGAATGAATGCACCTAAACACTCCCTGTCCCTCTCCCAGCTGATCTTCTCCCAGCGCTGCACCAAGGCAGAGGGAAGGCACTGGCATGAGAACCACTTCTGCTGCCAAGACTGCGCTGGGCCCCTGGCCGGGGGGCACTATGCCCTGCCGGGGGGCAGCCCTTGCTGCCCCAGCTGTTTCCAGAGCCGCTATCCAGACGCGGGCTCGAGCCCACAGCGGGCACCGGAGGGGTGGGCGTCCCCAGGTAAGGAAGCAGAAGATGCAGATCACGGCGTGAGGGGCGGCGGCTGGGGTGGGGCTTGAGGAGCTTCTCCTGAGTAGGGGCCTCCATCCCAGTCCCCCGCCGGCCCATCCCTCCAGCAGCGGCCCTGACCTCCCCGCGAACCTCACACCCGCGCCTCGGGAGCCCGCAGCTCTCACCGCTCCGAGGGCCTCCCGAGCCTACTCGGCGATGCGGTCGGGTGGCGGTGCCGGGGAGTAAGGGGGCGCGCGGGGGTAGGCAGGGAAGCGCACAAGGCTCGGGGACTGAAACCTGCGCTTCTGTCCCCGGTCCGGAACAGAGGCGCCCGGACCCAACCGCAGCGGAGGAAGCGCCCCCGCCCCGGGGAGCGCCGTGGCTCAAGTCCCCCGTGGCAGCCCAGACACCCCGAGAGAGCGAGGTCGCCCGGATGCGTCCTGGGACCCCGAGGAGAGCGCCCCCTGCCCCACCTGCTCCTCGTCCTCGGACTCAGAACCCGAGGGCTTCTTCCTAGGCCGGCGCCTTCTCCGGTCCCGGAAGATCCCGGAGGACAGCGCCGCCTCGGAGAAGCGCTGCTCTGTCTGCTAGCGGCGCGGCGCAGCCCGACGGTGCGGGCGGCGGGTGGGCGACCGAGCCTGAGAGCAACCGGGGCACCCTGGGGGAGGCGGCGAGGTGGCAAACGTCCGCGCCGCGCGTCCTGTGACTTCTGGAGACTTTTCGGGGAGCCCAGTTCCCCGAAGCTGCGCTTTCCAGCGGGCCGGCCCACCTCCACAGGCTCCCTGCTCCGGAGCCAATGAAATGATTACTCAGCGCGGGTGATGGCGGGCGGCAACGAACCGGCGGCCTGGAAGAGCCCGGAGGTAGACCAGAGGCAGGTGACGGGAAAGCCGGATCGCGCTCCTCCCCTCGCAGAGCTCGTGGGCGCGCAGGCGGGATTGGCCTTCTTTGCGGAGCGCTGCTGTGCCGGCGGCGGAAGTGCCGCACCGGAAGTGCGTCGTCTGGGCGCGCCGCTGTGGGGCGTCGCGTGAAGCCTGTGCGGAGGTCTAAGGTGCTGATATGGCTTCCAGTGGGGTCCCGGTGGGCGCTGCTACCTCGGCAAACGAAACCCCCGAAATTCCGGACAACGTGGGAGACTGGCTCCGGGGCGTGTACCGCTTTGCCACCGATAGGAATGACTTTCGGAGGTAAACGAGCCCGGGGCTTCGTCCCCCTGGCTGTCGTGTGGACCCCCCCCAGTATTCCCCTTCGCGGCGAGGCTGGCGTCCCGGGGTGCTTGCTTGTGTGGTGCTAACGGAGTGACCACTTCCTGGCTTTGGGGTGCTCTGCTGAGGTTCTTGACCGGGAAAATTTCCCTGTGACAAAGTCGGTAGGTCACGTGTCTTTGTATAGAAGGTCGCCCGAACCAGGGAGACCCGGGAGGAGGACGCAGGAGCAGGCCCGGACACAAACAGGCCTTCCAGCTCTGAACGAATGCTTAGTTGGCATTGGCGTTTGATTCTCCCCTTATTAGTTGGAGGAGTTAACGCCAAATTCGCATGCGGGTACTGGGTAACATCCCCAGTAACCATTATGGTCGCCTCGAAAGTGATGATAGGTGGTGATGGAAAGCGTTTTCCTAGTTTTTTCATTAACCATACGAGTGACTCGGTGACCATGAGGTTAATGAAATACATTCTGTGCCCAGGAACTTGATCCTCAATTTGGGACTGTTCGCTGCAGGAGTTTGGCTGGCCAGGAACTTGAGTGACATTGATCTAATGGCACCTCAGCCAGGGGTGTAGCCCAGTAGGTAAGCACTTAACCACTTATCTGTCTCAGGAGTTCTTGGGGCTGAGAGAAGCAATGATTTACGTCAGCTGTTCCACAAAACAGGAAAGAGATTCGATGTAAAAACTCTTGGCTCTCCTGTATTTCTAGATGTTCAGGAGATTTGAAATTTTTTTTAGCAATTTTGTGCCATTTCTAATGCCACCTGTTGTCATCTGATTGCAGACACATGAAATTCTTACACTGTACCCAAACCTTCCAAAACCAGAACCTACAGTCTGACCAGTACAAGATATGCTGTGATGGCAGCTGACGTTGATTGACGGGGCCCTTCATCTTCTCTTCCCTTCTTGAACTGCATTCTCTGCTTAGCTGCCGGCCTCAGCTAGTGTTGCCTCTGTTCTGTAAAGTTCTGTACATAGCCTGTTTCTGTAGGGGGCAATCATTGCTATGTCCTAAGGAGCACCCATGATGCTTTAACAAATATTTGAAATAAAGACTGTACACAAAGACAGAGTTTTATTCTTTTAATAAGAAACTTCTGCTTACAAAACAAGGTGTAAAAAGTCAAGATTTACAAAAATCATAAAAACATGATTTATATTTCACACTGGAAAGACAGGAACAAGTGCCAACATGGATTGTAATGGAGGTGGTTTGCCTCATTTTAAACGGAAAAAAAAAACGTATACCACCCATACTACATTGAGACAGACATAACAGGAAGCTTATTCTTGAGGAATGTCTATTGTTGACCAGTGAAGGGGGAGAAGCCATTTGGTGTTGCATAGCATTTTAGTGCACCAGGTGGGTTTTCCAGGCACCAGAGAGGCATTGTTGCTGGAAAAGAATGAGGCTTGGTGGCAGAAAGAGGACCATGCTGGTAGGTGGAGCAAGCTGGAAGCAAGCATGGCAGTGGACAGTAACGTGACACTGCTCAGGAAGCTGCTTCCTTCACAAGGAGGAATGTGTTCTGACCCTAAAATCCACAGTCTTGCCACCGGACAAGGGTGTGGGGCTCTTTGGAAATGGAATATTTAAAGAACTGGCATAGAAAGCTCATGTGGCCATACAAAGAGGTGGAAATATAAAAGGTTCTTCACAATAATTTTTCTTTAGTCAGTTTACTAGCATTTAGAAATATACTGCTTTTATGAGCAAAGTCTCCTATGGACTGTGTAGCATTAAGGACATGAATCTGAAAGGTGATCAGTATGACTGGACCTTAGTGGCTTAACTATCACAGGTGACAAGTGTTGTCTGACAATTTAGTCACTAAAGGTAAACAGGACAGAACAGTCTTGATCCTTCTGGCATAAATCTGATTAAGAAAGCGACTGAGGGCAGGGGGTGTTGTTCAGTGACAGTGTATGCTCTGTAGGCCCAAGGCCCTGGGTTTCACTCCCAGCATCAGGAGAACAGTAAAAGCTCTTTGAGAATGATTCTTTTTATACGTTTTTTTTTTTAAAAAAAAAGCACCATTCTTTTGTGAATTTTTTTCTTTTCTTTTTTTTTTTTTTTAAGTTTTTTGAGACAGGGTCTTGCTGTGTAGTTTAGGCTGGCCTTGAAATCAAACTCAGCCATTCTCCTTTCTCAGCTTCCTGAGGGCTGGGATTATAAGTATGTGCCACCACGCCCTATTCTCTTTTGAATATCAAAAGATCCTGTCAGGAGTAACAAATTATGAGCTTCAGCCTTGGGGTTGGCTTAATATGAAAACCAGGACCCTTTAGAGTGTATGTTCTGGGATCACAGATACTCTGCAAGGTTTATGTCTTAACTGATAATTATTAAGATGAAGAATGGTATGCCGGGTGTGGTGGCGCACGCCTTTAATCCCAGCACTGGGGAGGCTGAGGTAGGCGGAGCGTTGTGGGTTCGAGGCCGGCTTGGGCTTCATAGTGCGACCCTGCCTCAAAAAACCAGGGCCGGGAGTTTGGCTCAGTGCCTTAAGCACCTGCCCTGGCAGGCGCGAGGTTGTGAGTTCAATCCCCGGTTCCGCAAAAAAAAAAAAAAAAAAGATGAAGAATGGTGACATGCATCAGAGCAAGGCTTAGGTTTGACACCATCACAGCCAAGTAGTGACCAGGAAGAGATATTTTTAAGCCATCACATAAGGTGCTAAACCCTGTCTGGCTGACATCAAGTCAATGCTAAGACAAAACCTGATTCTTATAGGAATGAGTTATAGCTTTAATTTCCTACCTGATGTCATAATTGTATGTGGTTCTATTTGATTAAAAATTTCCAGAGTTGAAAATCAAAATCCAGCAAGAATTAAGATGTGGCAGTTTTCAAAAACATAATTAAATTTCACTCATTTTATTTTTCTGAGACAGGATCTTGCTGTGTAGTCCAGGTTGGCCTTGAACTTACAGCAATTTTCCTGCCTCAGCTTCACGCATGCTACGATTCCAAGCATGCGCCACCATGCCCAGCTTTCTACTCAAAATTTAATGTTAAAAAAAAACTTAATGTTTACTTTTAAGTACTTGTATTTACTGTTGAGTAGTTTTTAAAGCCATAAGGCTGGTTGGGTAAAGTTTCATTTAAACTGGCTTACTTCCTCAGAGTGATAACAATTTAGTAAATCAACCACATCTACAATTTCAAAATAAATTTTATTTTATTTTTATATATATTTTTTGAGACAGAGTTTCACTCTGAAGCCCAGGCAGGCCTCAGACTTTTGATCCTTCTTCTGCCTCAGCCTCCTGAGTTACTGGAGGACAGTAATTCTGTAAAAGTGATGGTTTTCATCTTTGCCAATACATTTTCAAGGGAAGTTCATTTTAAATCCAGTCACACTTTTTTCAACCCTACCTAGTTAACACAGAATCCTTCAAAAAATCTCTAATTGGATTTTATTTTTTTACTTTTTTGTGTATGTGTATGTGTTGCGTGTGTGAAGCTGGGCAATGCACAAGGGCCTTACATATACTAAGCAAGCACTCTACCGCTAAGCTGCATCCCCTCAGCTCACTGGATTTTTTTTTTTTTTTTTTTTTCAGCACCAGGGATTGAACTCACAACCTCGCACCTGCCAGGGCAGGCGCTTAAGCCATGAGCCAAACTCCCGGCCCTAGTTTTTTGAGGCAGGGTCGCACTGTGTAGCTCAGGCTGACCTTGCGCTGGAGTTGTAACCCAAGCTGGCCTCGAACTCGCAACACTCGTCTTACCTCAGCCTCCCAAGTGCTGGGATTAAAGGCGTGCGCCACCACGCCCGGCTTGCTCACTGGATTTTAAATGAAGCACACCAACATATAAGTATGGAAAGAGCCCACAAAGATGACAGCTTGCTTCAGTGCTCTAGTAACTATGATGCAATAAGAATGATTGTAGACTGGAGTCTATAAAGGATAAAGCCACAGCCCTAGACGAAGGAATGGTTATTAAATGTGTAAGACACAAATTGACCTCACAGTCCTATTTGGAAGGCGCTTTCTTAGTGCTGATTTTAAAAAGAATCTGAACCACCCAGTATACTTACTGGATAAAAAATTAAGTGGCAATGAGAAGTTTTACCCCAGAAACAGAACTCTCCCCTTAATGAGTCCAGTAAGCAGGCTGAGAGAACCAGTTATCAAGTGTGCTTAGAAAAGTGAACTTTGGTGAAGTCTCGTGAGCTCAGTGGAAACCTTATGTTTGGATGGATAAACGAACAGGCTGTGCACAGCCCTGCAGTGAGCCTTAGGCCTTCTGCAGCCACTCAGCTCAGCCCAGCCAGCGCCTGCCCTGGGAAGGAGCACAGGGAGCTGGTAAGGGCCTTCTCTTTTCTGCCATTCCTTTTGCATATTACACAGTGCACTGGCTTGCCTCACCATGGGAAGGTTCACATAGAGGGGTTGTTTCCACACTGCTTCCTGATACCTTGTGCAAAAGAACTTAGAACCAATGAAGGGACCATTTTGTTTGACTTTTACTGTAAGTTGTCCAGCATCAGTCATTGTTTTGATAAAAACTAAAAGGCCTTTTTGATTATTTGTGCTCTCCAACTGGCTGGAAAAGCAACCCTTCCACTCCTAAGCTATACCCCTAGACAGGGACACAGTACACACTAGGAAGGAACAGCCTTCCAGCCTGATGTGAAAAGGCCAGGGTTACTGCTTGGAACATACAGGGGAGGGGAACAGCAGCAGGGCACACAGTCTGCCTTGAAAGATGGCCATTTGATGAGTAATCACAAATAGACAATTTGGACACTACAATAACATTTCAGAACTTACTGGTAATAATTTGCACTCACACGAGATATGAAATGCTTTAAAAAGTCTGTGATACTAAATGTCCTTTAAACACTACATAGACCCATTTGCAACTTGAAATGACAAGAAGGAATCCTTTCCCTTAATCTTTTCAATCTCATGCAAACCATAATTGAGTACAAGGCACCAAATTTTATGAATTGTATAAAATTAGTTCACAAAGCTTTATCAATAAAACAAACTCCATTTCTCCCTCCTTGGCTGCCACCCACCCCTACCCCACCCCCCACCAAGTTTTCCTTCCACACTACTGTCACCTCTCTTGGGCTCATGCTAGGGGATACCCCACTGCCAGCCAAGCCACCGCGCGGGTCCTTCCTTTGTACTTGGATGGAGCTGCGAGCACAGCCAGAGCAGGGAACTGATACAATCATTGACTCTAGAAGCCTCGCAGTTAAAAACAAAAATAAATTCTGCTATTGAGTCCATAGGACACATTAACACTTGTACAGTTTCTACTTTTATTCATGACACTTGAAGAGATGTCTGGAAATTCTTTACAATGTGGCACTGCCCCACCCCAGCCCGAGAGGGGCTGAACCACAGCTGGTCCGCCACTACTAAGGGCTTCGCTGCTACTGCTGAGGGTGTTCCTAACAGTTTTCATGCTAGCACAGGTGCTGCTGTCAGGCAAGCACTAGTCTGAGGGTCAGGCTGGACTGAGGTAAGAAATCTTTTCTGAGGGCCAGGGTGCGTTCATTGTGGCTGGCTAGGGCAGCAAGTAAACATACTAGCCAGCAGCCAAGGTTCCTGGAGCGGGACTTCCACTGCTCGCCCTGGGAGAGAAGCAGGCCCCTGAAGAAGATTCAGCAGGAGATCTTGGGCTTCATTTGGCAGCAGCTATTCAACTTCTACCTGTTCTGGTTTTTCTTCTCTTTAGAATGTTTCAATATAAGATGCAACAGACATTCATCTACTTCCAATGTGTAAATAAAGGCAACAGGTCATTTCCCTCACAAAAAGCCACTGGCAGAAGAGGCAGTCAACTCTTCTGTTACAAAAATCTCCCTAAGCGCTCACTTAATAGCAACATCCAGTGCTGCGGCTTCTCGTACCTGAGGGTTGGGCTGCAGGGGCCACGTTCATAAGGGTGTGGTCAGGGGACTCTGATGCTGGTTTCTATCCCAACTCATTGTAAATGGTTTTACCAATTTCATACAGGGGTGCTCAGCTGTGTTAAGCACTTACTTTACAAAATCCTTAACCTGCTTAATAATCCTTATAGTATTTGGTATAAAACTTTTTTAAAATTAAATTTGAAGGGCTGGGGATATAGCTCAGTGGCACAGCGTCTGCCTGGCAAGCACAAGGTTGCAAGTTTGATTCCCAGTACCAAAAAACAAAACAAAAATTAAATTTGAAGATCTTTTAATTATTATGTTTTTATGATAATATGTATTTTCCCCTGGGCAGCTGCAGGGGCAAGGCAGGTGCTCTATTAGTTTTTATCTAGCTTTGAGGTTCTCTTTCTAGAATTATAAACAGGATTCACAATGAGGCACGAATGCAGTTCCCTTTCCACTTTCCTTTCATGTTCATGGGCTCTCCTGGCACGACTGACTGCCAGCCACACAACCTAGAGATGTGGTGGAGTACAGCTTCGCACCGGGCCTCTGGCTGTGCGGCAGCCGTGACACTTTAGCACAGTGTCCAGGAGAGGGCGACCCTAGGCAGCTCTTATACAAAGAAGCTTGCAGCAGACAATATAAACCCAGCAGCATAAAAATGCCATACGCTATCGCTTCCAAATAAAAGCTAATGTTACAGAAACCTCACAGTGTTGGAGAAACCAAGTTTAATTTAAAACACAGTCACTCCTTCCCTATCAGGGTGAGCCATTTTCTGTCTGAATTTCCTCCATGCCTCAGTGCTGTCTGGCAGGTCCCATGGTAGAGTTCATCGCAAAAGAGGTCAACAGCAAATGCTACGATCTGTTAGGGAAATGCGGCTTGTTAGCACTGCCAAAACTGCAACCCTTGTTCACTAGCCTCACTTCCCCACTTCCCAGCCCTCCCGAGCTCTCCACGCCTGTCTCCATCTGAATTCAGACATTAAGGTGACACATCTTTCCACGGGTGCCTGGGCCCACTACGGCACGCTGCCATGAGGTGGGGCTGGCACCATCGTCCCCAGTGAGGCTGAGTGAGAAAGGGGGTTGCAGCCTGATGGCAACCTCGCTCCATTCAGAATGGACCCAATTTAAAAGAGCAAAGTACAGGGCAGGCACTCTTGCTTTTTTTCTGAGGCACTGAGGACAGGTGGGCACAGCATAGCAGGAGCAGGAGCTTTGGGAAGGAAATAGGCCAGGGATATCAGCAGTAAGGTGGTCACCTATGGGTAGATTCCTAAGCAATTTCACCAGGAAGCAAAAGTTCCCAAATCTTACAGCACCAGTGTTCTTGCTCTCAGGTGCAAGCACGGACTGCTGGGCTGGAGAAGAACACATAGAGTGGGAGCAGGTGTGGAGAGGGCTTTGCACTCTCTGAAAGCCTGAGACAGTGGACCCCCGGGCAGGTGTAAACGTGACCTCGCGCATGCCCTAGACCTGAGCCAGGAACCTGCTGCAGAGCTAGAACAGCCACTGGTGACTTTAGGCTCAGTGTACAATAGAGAACACACTCTAGCCCTTCAGTTCCTTCTATGAACTGTCACAGGTGTAAAGCAATTGATGACAGCAGCAGCGGGCAGAGTATGACACGCAAAAACCCTCACTCTGCACCTCTTCCTCCACTCAACTGCTAGCCCCAAGAGAATTACCCTGCAAGTTCTCAACCCTTGAAGGGTACTTCTTTTGTGGGAATAAACCCTTAGACTTTGCCTCCCACTTTGGAACCAACCCCTCCAGCACCCTGCCTGCCTGGCCCCACCTTGTGGGTGCTCCTCCTGTGCTGCAGGTGGGGCCTGAGTAGCAGGGCACTCACGGAAGGAGAGAAGCCCTGCAGTCTTCCTGGCTGGACCATCAACTTACCCCTCCTTTCTCCACCCGGATCCCTCTCTATTCAGAAGCAACTGATGAAATGCTCTTCACAGAAGTCATTCCTTCTGTTTCAGGAAAGGAGGACATTTCCAAATGCATTCAAAAGCAAGTGACTACAAATGTTCTGACAGGACACGAGTCACTTGGCACCTTCTATTCTAGACCCAGTGTGGCAAACCTAGCAATCTGTTCCTGCGGTAACCCTTCTGTCCTGTGCAAGGACAGATGAACAGACACCAACAGATGGACAGCCAGCCAGTCTATGATGCTGCCTTGGCTCAGGGTAGGCTCTGAGGTCGGCCTTCATCCTTGTTGCTGGGCTGCACCTGAGCTCGGAGTTGGGTTTCTGAGATTCTTGAATTGCCCTGCACTGTTCTTTGAGTGTAAAAAAGAATGTAGGCCTGGGTTTTGCACACCTCCTCGACACTGCATACATTCAGCTTTGAGTCATTGCAGTGGACCCAAAAACCTAGGAGACCAAAGGAGAGAAAGAGAAAATGACTACCCAATGCACATTTCCAGTTGGACACTGAACCAGGAGTGCAGAAAGGCACAGAGGCCCCTGGTGATTCCTGGTGGCAAGGGAAGGGACAGGTGAATGGAACCAGGCTTCCATGCAACCATGGGCTTTACCCCCATACACCCAACACCAATATTGATGGGCTAATTTTTGTCGCATTTTACTCGGGCTCCTTCCATTGTCCATTAGTGTCTTCTACAGAGCCAGCCAAGATGTCGGGCATTAAGCAGTGGGAAAAGGAGGAAAGGAATAGAAACAGAAAGGAGGGATACATTCTGCAGGTAAAAGGGTCTATTCACAGGCTGAGGGGCTCAGGATGGGGCCTTACTGAAACCACATCTGCTGCCCATCTGTCAGAGGGCAATAGCTGGAGGGCCCACTTGGGGACCCTTGCATTCCCACACTTTCCTGGGTACAGGAGGTAGTGAGGACATAGGAAGTGCTCAGCCCTGTCCCCAGCTTTATTATGAGTGAGGCTGGTAAGAGTCACAGCATAGCTGCATGAGGTTACACAGGTCCCACTATTTATGCATAACCAAGAAGGAAGTCAGGGTCTGCAGAAGTAGCATTACCAGAGCAACCATAACAATACTGCCAGTACCCAGCACTGCGGATAACACTGCAATACCACCAACACCGGCCAAGCAAGCACAATGTGCTCAGCACTGCCCTGGCACTTCTATGTGTGTCAGTTCCTTTGCTCATGTTGGTAGGTGGCATAGATCCAAAATGTGAAGCCGACTTTCATAATTCTTTCCACTAAGCTTTACTGTATGTAATTTCCCCCCAGGTGGCCCATGGGATGGAAAAAAAGGAAAGCAATCAAATGTGGACAGACCAACCCTCTTCCGTGTCCCCTCCCCACAGAGCAAAGCGCACGCACCTCCCTCTGTGTTGTAGCAATAGGCTGTGTAGTGTCCTGAGCCAAACCCTTTCCCGTGATGCATGACCACTGCGGAGAGATCATAGGCAAAGGTCTCTTTGTCAAGAGAGGAGAGCATGTCCCTGCAGCAGTAAGGTTCCATGGTTAATACCTGCTCAAAGGCGACATGGACCCCAATCTTCTCGCGGTGATTACGGCCAGACCACCTAGAACATGGGCACAAACTTCTTACTAGTGAAAACTGGCACACGCGGTCATAGGAGAAAGAGGCATAATAGAGAGCTGCTGGTTTTGCTTTCCCATCAAAAACTGGTACTCATCAACATCCACATAGATTCACTGTGGCTCTGAAGCAAGAAATGGCTTAACAAGCAACTCAGGCACCAGTCTTTTCAGAGTGTGCTGCCTGCCCTGTTTTCTCACATTATTTTACACTTCATCTTGAAGAAGGATCCACATGAACCCAAGCAAGGCTGGAGGGTTTTCAAGCAGACAGCAGTGCAGGCCAGACAAAGAGCTGGCGGCAGAGCAGGAGCCGGCTTGCCTTGCTGGGCCAGAACCATTTACTCTCTCAGGGGAATGGGCTTCTCCTCCCAACACAGAAGACACCTGTCCTCTCCAAGCCTTTGAGGCCACCACCCCACAGCTCACAGCCCAGGCACCCCCAGCACATGCTCACCTGAATCTCTTAAGGTGCAGCCGGAGGACCTGAGGTAGTGTGTAGATCATTAACTGCTTCCTAGCTTCGCTCAGAACAAGGGGTTTGGGGTTGGATTTTCGCCGCTTGCCTATATGGTTTGGGAAGCATAAGACAGAGATTGAGAGGAGTCTCATTCCTTCTCTGAGATGGCAGCCAGTGACTCGCCACTAAATATGTATCCCCTCATGTCTCAGGACTTAAACCTGAATGTTACTGGGGGCAGCAAGGTGACCCAGCTGCACAGGCCTGCATGGTGTGGCTCTGGAGTTTTGGCTAGGATGAAAGGGACGACTGTGTGACTCTTGGGATGGCTGCTGAAAGAGAGAGCTGACTCAGGAATAGCAGACAGTCACTGTGACAGTGTGACAGAGTTGACTATACCAGGGCTGTCCCCTGCCCGCCCCACAGTTTGGTATGATTCCTGTGGGACTCTGAGGTCCTCAAGGATGAACCTTGCACCACTTTAACGAAGACAGGAGCTTGGGTCCCTGATGACCATGTGGCTACTGGGCCAGCCCCTGACTTCTTTTACATAATAGAAAAATAAAATGTCACTTCATTTTAAGCCATTGGTACTTGGGTTGATATCACAAGCAACCAGACCTAATCTGGATATATCTCCTTTCAGATTTTTGCCAACAGCAACCCCATGACTGGTATGACTCCAGGATGGCAGACTCCAGCTGCCAAGGATTTACTGATGAGATATAGCACACAGTCACTGCAACAGTGTGACAGAGTTGACTATGCCAAGGTTGCAACTGAAACTGTGATGCACTGTAACTCTAAAAGGCTTTTTGTTTCCACTAGATAGGTCTAACTCCATTTCCTGCTCACAGCAGGTTGTGTGCTAAATAAGTTATTTGAAACTCTGAATCTCAGTTTCCTCACTAGTAAAATGGAGAATAATACACATACTTGAGGCTTAGGAAAAAAGATAAAAAGGATAAGATTACCAAAGCACAAAATATTTAAGTGGATTTTTTTCAGCATGATTTGTGCATGCCATATACCAATTAGAGAATAAACTTTATTGGTTCTGTGATTTTTATGCCACCCCTAGTTTTGAAACATAGCTCTTGGATAGAAGCGCACGCAGTATCAGCTACCAGGACAAAGCTGGGAGACCAGCTAAGGTCACCCAGCCCAACACACCATCAGTGCTCTGGCTCTTAGTTTGTTTCTAAAGCTGAATTATGGAGGAAATGCATTTCTAAAATTTTAGCATATCAGCAATGGAAATAAAGTCCTCTTAATTTCTACCAGAAGCCTTCTGTAGAGTGTTTACTGAGGTTATAAAACCACAGGGATGCAAATATAAAATGAAGGGCCTGCTAACTGCCTCCGAGCTGTCCTGGTCTCAGTGGATGCAGAGCCTTCCATCTGATTCCAAAGCCAGTCTGCAGCACTCAGGGAAGGTGGCAAAGCACAGCCAAGCGATGGTTCACAGCTTCCTATGACAATAGGCTGTGGATGAGTAACCACTCATGATGGACATCGTCGGGATGAGTGTGCCCAGCGGCAACTTTCACCAGAACCAGTGGTCAAGACATGCGGGGCAGGATCAGAAGCAGCATTCAGAATGGGAGCTGGCCCTATTTCCATTCCTGTTTTCAGATTTTTGACATTACTGCAGCTCTGCTTGGCAAGCTGGCAGTGACTACCACCCTCAACAAAGAGAGTATGTGAGCTAAGATAAAGTAGAACCCAGCTTTGTTTCTCTAAAATGAAATTCACAAAGAAAAAGAAATTACTGATTCAACTGAGATTGATCAGTTCTGTCTCCATTTGGTGAAGACGGCCACACAGTGAGGTAGAGGACTTGCAGTTCTGAAGCCTCACAAGCGACAGAGCAATGCATCTCATCCTCTCACCTCAGCTTTCCTTCCCTGCCACCATGCGCATCTGCCTAGAGAAATCCTGATAAAGTGGCACATCTGGCAGTCAGAAAAAAACAATTCTTTCTGGCAAAAATAAACGAAAGTATTGCTTGTCTCTTCTACCATATCCAGAATGGTAGCATTAAAGCTGTTAATACTCTTTTGTTCCTTGCAAGTAAAAAGCTTTATGGGCCACCATTGAAGAATTAAACAAAAACAGATACTGCTCTAATGAAACAATTTAAGTCACCTGCCTCTATATGGCAAAATGGAACAGTTAGCCAAGCACAATATTTCAAATTTGAAAATGCCAAAATGTTCTCAAGTATGATTTTTCACTTTTGTCCTGATTCTTCAAAGAGCAAACAGGTTTCCACAATTTGCCATTTTTAAAGACCATGTCCCAGGCTGGGGATGCAGCTCAGTGGTAGAGCACTCGCCTAGGATGTATGAGTTCCTGAGTTCAATCGTCAGTACAACAACAATGTTTTCAAAACTTACAGTCTCAACTCTTACATAGCTGCAAATTGATTTCTAGGTCTTTGTACAGTCCATTAATGATGTACTTTCAGTGGTGGTTTTTTTTTTTTTTTTTTTTTTTGCGGCACCGGGGATTGAACTCACAGCCTTGCGCCTGCCAGACAGGCCCTTAAGCTGCTGAGCCAAACTCCCGGCCCTGGTTTTTTGAAGCAGGGTCGCACTATGCAGCTCAGGCCAGCCTTGCGCTTGCGCTGTAGCCCAGGCCGGCCTTGAACTCACAACACTCCGCCTACCTCAGCCTCCCGAGTGCTGGGATTAAAGGCGTGCGCCACCACGCCCGGCTATGAGGGTTTTTTTTAAATTTGTTTATTTGTTTTTGTTTTTTGTCATTTTGAGACAGAGTTTCACTATGTAGTTCAGTGCTGGGATTACAGGCATGAGCCACCACACCTGACTGTACTTTTAGTTTTTACACCTTTAACGAGTTTCCCTATATTTGCTCTGCATTTCCTGTGCACCTACTGAGTTGGCAGAAGTATTACCTGTCAGTGTGGCAAGACATAGATGCCCATATCACCAAATGGAAAAAGCCCCAATTTAGAATGAAAGCAATGATACAGAGATACTTTCTTGTGACTTCTCTAAAATGTGAATCTTTCAAGCATACAAAGAAACAAATGCTGAAAATAGGAAGTTGCCACTGGGTACCTTTAGACATGCTGTCTTGGTCTTTAGCGTGACTTCTGACAGATTTAAACCTACCAATTTAGTACAAAAATAATGCTGTTCTGATACCACAGCTCTTAAAGAGGCTATGCCACCTGAATTTAGATTACAAAAGAACTGCCACACTATACCAGGACATTCAAGAATTTAAGTAGGGTCCCTATAGTGCTCTGAAGCTAAGTCAGGTGAGTTAAATTGTTTTATTAGAGCAGTATCTGCTTTTGTTTCTTAAATGGTGGCCCCAGAGTCCCTCTATCAGAATCCACTTCTAAATATATTAAGAGGACAACTAATGCCAACTGTGAGGAATAAAAGGTGGCACACCTCCTAAGCCTTTATTTTATTTTATTTTATTTTTTAATTTTTTGTGGCACCGGGGATCGAGCTCACAACCTCGCGCCTGCCTGACAGGCCCGTAAGCCGCTGAGCCAAACTCCCGGCCCTGGTTTTTTGAGGCAGGGTCGCACTGTGTAGCTCAGGCCGGCCTTGCACTCACGTTGTAGCCCAAGCCGGCCTCGAACTCACAACGCTCCGCCTACCTCAGCCTCCCAAGTGCTGGGATTAAAGGCGTACGCCACCACGCCTGGCTCCCCATCAGTGTTATTTTTGACCAAAGAGGAAAAAAAAGCACCTTAAACTGCTATTCCCACCGTACCCTCCCAAATCCTCTACAGAACACTCACTGTTACACTGGTCACAAGCGTAGATTCTCCCTTCCAGGGCCTCAGTCTCAGTGAACTTGGCCAGCATCTCAGTAAGCAGGCACTCTGTCTGATTCAAAGGGACAAATCCCTTCTCGATGCAGTGATAGCGCTCAGGGAATTCCAGGGACAGATCCCAAAAGGGCTCAATGGTATTGGATTTGTAATTGCATGATATACATGTGACCTAGAAGGAAAAGATTATTGATTATATAATTTTCGAAGTTCCCATATACATTTCTTTTCTTGTTCTGCACAACATAACTACGAAGACCAAGCATAAATTTTCAAAAAATAAACAGAACTTTAATGAAAGGAACTAGAACAGATGACATCTGGTACACATTTCTACTATGTGGTACACAGCTGAACTACGTGTTACACTATGTGTCACAAAGCTCAACTCCAGAGCAGAGATTCCCCTAGCACTGTCGTGTCTGCTCCCGCAGCAACTCTACCATCGAACGCCCAGCACATGGGCTGCAGGTTCGTGTGGAGCCATCCAAAGTGTCAGTCTAGACACAGAAGTTGCAGCTGCTCCCTGCATCTCGCACCCCCATATTTCTCCTTCTGATTTTGGTTCTTCCATGCAGCCAACTTGTGGCTCTTTTGCCCTGTTCCTTGCTCCACCCCTACCCAGATCATCTGTCCACACGGCTTCAGAGTAATGATCAGATGTTCTCTCCCACCTTACCCTCCCAGTGCATTTGATATGCTTTCAAAAAACCTCAAGGAACTTTTTCTCCTTCTCACTCAACAGTCTTTCAAAATCCTGAAGATAGAGACACAAAACCTCAGTAACAGTGCAGAAGTTTTGCCTGAATCTCCTAAATCCCTAACTATGAAAAAGTCCTTCTGCACGTTCTCCTAAGGCCTTACCTATGCACCTTTGCTTAGGTCCTTATATGGCTAAAGACTGGTAAAATAAGAAGCAGTGAGGAAAGAGGCTTGCCTAGGACTTCAGCATGCTCTCAGGCATCTCTCCTCCTTACAGATAAAGGAGGAAGAATGCTCTTTCAAACTACTATGGAACCAGTTTCCCACGAGTGATCAAAGAATGGAATGGCAGTCATGCGTACTTAATGATAACAAAGAGCATACTGGGTTACCCAGGTCTTCATTGACAGTAATCTGACCAGAGAGTGGGCAAGCTGTCCAATAAGGCCAGCCCTGTGAACAACAGGACGACAGGCACGATGGCCACCCTCAATTCTGGCTAACGAAGTTGGCCCTGGGTGGCGCACACCTACCTGGCTGAGCAGCTGCCCGTGGAAGATGGTGTTCACCACCTTTAAGACCTGCTTGGTGAGCTTCCTCTGGGAGAAGGGGATGAGGATCCGGCGCGTAGAACCCTCGGCCTCGAGCTCCTGCTGCACCTTGTGTAGCAGCTCGCACAGGAACTCCTGCGCATCCTGCTGGTCGTAGCCACGGAAGGCTGGGATCAGGCTCCACACGGAGTGCAGCATGGCAAAGGGCGACACCAGGGCCCACCGCCCGGACCACATGACTCGGAAGAGTGTGTGCAGCTCATGGCAAAGCGAGATGTGCTTGGAGCCAGGCTCCTTGTTCTGGATGAGCTCCAGGCTCCTGCTGAGAGAGGCCCCACCGTTCCAGCAGAGGTTGTGGCGCCTGCAAGCCTCGGTTCGGTCGCTGCTGGCCTGTGGCTCCGGGGCCGAGAGCCGGGCCTTGCGGTGTGCAGCCTGGGCGAACAAGTGCTCTGTGGTGCAGGGGTCGAGGTTCAGGAAGCACTCGCGGAACTTGCGGAGGTGGCTGAGCACCTGCAGGATGGAGTTCATGTAGCAGGTGTTGCCCAGGTTACGCAGGCCCGTGACGCCCGGGGCCACTGCGGGCTGGCGACGCAACTTGAGTGCAGCAGGAGTGGGCGCGGCGGGCCGCGGCGCGTGCAGCAGCAGGCGTGCGCTTTTGCGAGGGGGCGCGCTCGCCAGCTCCTCCAGCAGCCGCCGCTTTTCCTCCCGCCGCCGCGCCCGCGCCGCCTCTCTGCTGCGCTCGCGCGCCTCCTCGCGCCGCCGCTGCTCCAGCTTCGCTCGGCCGCGCGAGCTGCGCTCGAACCACAGCCGCAACGTCCTAGCCAGCAGGCGCTGGCGCCGGTGCCACAGCGCCGCGAGCATCTGCGGCTGTCCCCGGGGCGCGCGCAGCGGCGGGACAGCGTCCTCGCCCGGGGCCGGGGCCGTAGCGGTGGAGCGCAGAGTGCGCCCGCGCCGTGCCGGCTGGTCCTGCTGCTGGCCACGCACCGCCAGCAGCGAGCTCCGCAGCAGCTTCAGGTCCCCCTCGGGGTTGTCATTGAGCACGTAGTCCTGGCACAGGTAGCAGAACACGTAGAGATCCCGGACTTCCATGGCCAGCGGGTGTCCGGTCTCCACAAAGTGCTCCCGGGCGTGGTCCTCAATGTAGCGGCCGCAGGCCACATGCGAGCACTTAAGGCAGGCCCACACCGACTCGGTGGTGGCGCACTCCAGGCAGCGCCACTTCTGGGGATTCAGGATGGAGTGGTCCTGGGCCAGCCGTAACCGCCCTACATGTTTGCATCTATCCATGTCTTAGCTCAGTCGCCACTCCCTTAACCTGCACCCGGCCCAAGGGGAGGCGGGCAAAGGAAAAAACAAAACAAGACAAAAACTGAGCAGTTTTCCAAAGGAAAGCAACTGGGCTTTCAACTCAAGATTCGTTCCTTTTCAATTCAAAATTGGTTCCTTTGAAAGTTGAAACTTTATCACGTATCAGTTGCCATGGGGCATATGAGGAACCTCAAACAAAAAGGAAATCTCAGGTTGTTTTCAATGCAGATATACAGGATTAGGTAAAGATAAAAGAAAGTGCACTCTAGGAGGCTGAGGCAGAGGGATCAAGATCAAGGTTATAAAAGTGAGGCCATCCTAAAAAAAGGAAAGGAAAGGGGAGGGGAAAAAGAGAGGGGCGGGGGAGAAAAGGAAAAGAAAAAGGAATGGAAGAAGGAAGGGAAAAGGAAAAAGGAAAGGAGGAGTTTTACACAAAGCATCACCTTAGTGATACACAAAGGGACTTCAACTTCAACAATATTTTATATGTATCTTTTTTTTGGTACTAGGAATCGGACTCAGGACCTTGTGCTTGCTAGGCAGGCGCTGTGCCACTGAGGTACATCCTTAGCCCCTATATGTATCTTTTTAAAAACAGCACTGATACCTTGAAGAAAGGGTGGGGAGACTTCCACCTGCTGTTCTGAAAGGCTGTGTAATAAAGAATGAGATCAATCTGATTTAGGAGAGGCAGCGTGGCTGCTGGAATGACAGCATTTAACTCGACCTCTGAGACGAAAGAAACACAGCAACAAATCTGCCAGGTGATGGATATGAACCCGCTCTTGGCTAACAAACCAAGCACTTCTTTCTTTCTCATACTGCTTCTTCAGTGTTACTCACAGCAGAAGCGAAGAGGCAACTTCTCCAAGGAAAAAGCTGATGACGGTCCTCCAAGAAAATATGTACTCTCTGGAACCTTGCACACCCCACTCCCTGATTTTAAATTCCAGAAAGACAGTTTCTCTTATAAACTACCTTCGCCTTGGGCCGGGAGTTTGGCTCAGTGGCTTCAGCACCTGCTTGGCAGGCGCGAGGTTGTGAGTTCAATCCCTAGTACCCACAAAAAAAATAAACTACCTTCGCCTCCTTTTTGTTTCTACTTTGCATTTCTGTGAGCAACGATCCCAGATAACAGGACTAGCCCAGAAAAGTCCTAAATCCGGTGTACTCTGAGCAGTCTCTTCAGTTTTCCACATGCCTTTTTGGACTAGTTGCTATGTCAAAACCTAGGAATAAATAAATACACTTGAAGACTTAGTGATCCTTCCCTTTCTTAACTGCCCATTCCAGATGGCAGAGACCAGGTCACCATGTAGGGAACCCTCAACTTGTACAAGGCAAACAAACTAAAAGCTCCTCAATTGCACTAGGTCATACTTTTTCTTTGACTACTGTCAGGATTTAGATTCTGCTGTACTATTTTTCTAATTATTATTATTATCTTTCTGATTATTATTTTCCTGGCTTCCTGTTGGTGTCCTTTAAGTCATTTCCTTGGCTGAGTTTGTCTGTTTTCTAACTCAATAACTAGTCTCCAGAAGAGATCATGTGTTATATTTCTTTTTACTTCTTTATAATGACAAGATCTGGAAAGGAAAGAAGGGAAAAGAAAAAAAAATGAGAAAAGAAGGAAAAAATGAGAACAAAGCTTTCGTAAATGGAGAAGAGAGGAGGGGTTAAAGGGAGGGTAGGAAATGGGAAAAAAAAAAGAATCAAGTTGGGCTGGGGATTTAGCTCAGTGGTATAAACGCCTGCCTGACAAGCACAAGGTCATGAGTTCAATTCCCAGTACAAAAAAAAAAAAAAAGAATCAAGTTATATCATGTACAGGTACAAATTATCTATAATGAATGTGATAACTGTGTATCTAAAATGTACCAATAAAGTCTGATATATATATATATAAATATAATGACAAAGCCTTTAATCCCAGCACTCG
>RJWM01016671.1:0-44873 GCA_004363535.1 Dasyprocta punctata
AGGCTGTCCTTGAATTCACAGAAACCTCTCTAACTCAGCTTACCGAGTGCTGGAATTATGTGTGCTCCACCATGCCCAGCACTCCTGTTTTGCTAATGTTTTGAGAAGCTCTAAATAAAATCTGTGGACCCTATTGGTGTATATAAACACATTTATATATGTGACTTATAAAGTCTCAAAAACTGTCTGAAAAACGTATGGGATGTTCATTTCTTTTTTGTTTTCAGATTCCTGAAGGAATTACCCTTAAATGTATCATTAATAGGGTGTCCAAGAATGTATATATATATATATATATATATATATATATATATATATAAAACACTTGACTTTGGAACTATGAAGGCACACCATATTGATGATTGTACTGTTTCCAAAACCTTGTATACTGTCACACATTACTTGTCTTACAAACTATTTTATACAAGTGTCTATCTTCCAAAAGCTTATAACTCAGTTGGGACAAAAATAGAGACACTTTTAACTATTTAATTTTCTACTATGTATAAGTCTCCATTCTAAATACTTAAGATATATCAATGAATGCAACAAAGATCTTTGCCCCAAAATTTCACATGCTGTTTACCAAACATAAAATATTGTAAGAATTTGAATACAATATAAACATATATAAAGTGAAGAGCAAAACACATGTAGTCTGCAAGGGATTTTCATTTTTAACTTTTACTTTTAAAGAGTATTATATATCAGAAATATACTGCCTTGAACACTGCCTTCTAATTTCAAAAAATGTTATGGAATTAAATTTGAAACTGGCTTGCCTTAAATCTTAAATTAGCCTTAATAAACATTACTTTTGACTATGGATTTTCTTATTTAGGTTGACTATAGAAACATCTGGTCTATTTCAATACAATATCTCAAGATGAAATTAATTTATTCATTTTATTTGCAACTTTTATTTACTCAATTTGTTTTTTATTACTCCATTCATAGATAATACATCATTTCATAGTAGTACAAACCTATACCTTGTGCATGATGGCTTATCCCTTCTTGTTTGAGTTTTATTTCCCGCTGGTTGTGTGCCTAGCAAAAGTAGTAAACAACACTGTATTATTTATTCTTTCCAATTAATAAAAAGTAGCAATCTATTTTAGGAGCACAGAAAATAGCATGTACACATTTATTCAAGTTGAGTAATAGTAAAATAAAGCATTAGGTGACAAAGTCTAGGAAATTTGCATGATTTATGTTAAACAATGCAGATGAAAAAATTTTAGTTAACCATAGTAACTATTCAATATGTACGCTTTGTGTTCTTCAAAGAAATTCAAGCTAGAGAAGGGAACCTAATATGTAAAAATATTATAATGATGCTTAATTATAAATATGTATTACTAAATGTTCTTACTAATGGACTTTCTCACTCTTAACCTAGACTAGTTATTTTACTGTATGTGGGTCTGAAAATAGAATGGTCAGTTTGTCCTTTTACAGACTGTTGGGTAATCAGAAAGTCTCTTTTACCTTGTCACTGATTACACTTCTTACCCTCTGTGCAATTGTATGTACTTACAGGGATATGGAGGATATGGAGAGAAACAATCCTTCTCTTGATAATGAGCCAGAAATGGCATCTTCATATATAAAAGAAAATATACATTGTCCTTGAATCACGCTCATGACTGAGATTGCCAGAAATTTACCATTTTTATTCTGTCTGCCCACCCCTCCTCTTCACAGAAGATGTATTCATTTATCTTTTAATTCTCAGTCCCCAATATCACAGAAAGTGTTAATCTTTTCTCCATGGGTCAGAATGCGTTCTGGTAAATCATAACGCTGATGTTCTGGGAAGAATTGCTGTAATTGCTATTCTAACAGAGTTCTCTGTGTCTTTGAATCTATGGAAGGAAGGAAAAATTTTCCCTTTACTAATTGTCTTTCCTTCTACTTAGAGTGCCAATTGCATTTAGTGAAACTATGTTAAAACTATTCTTTAGAAAATGATTTCTGTCATTCTTTATAATAACTTATTCTTGTGGGATTCATTATACAGGTTCTCCACTGTCGCTTTCTATTCATGTGACACACAAGCATTTTCTTTTCTCCATTTTCACATCCTTAGTATGTCTGTATTCTCTACTAGAAAAAATACATCTACTTTTTCTTTTAATCTTCATCTCTTTTATCTGTTGTCACCTTTGGGTCTATCATGAAATTAATTTAAATCTCATAAATAAAAATTTATTTTAAAAGTTCTCAGTGCTGCCAATCAGAGCAATGCTATTACTGAGGAAGTGGCCATTAGAACCCACCTAACATGACCTTGAAGCACGTCAGCCTTTATCAACCAGAAGAGTCAGAGGTATGAGCCCTCAGCTCAGCACTTCAGATGAACACCCCACCAAAATTAATTTTATTTTTTGCTCCTCTGCAATTTCTTAGGTTCATGGATTACATGCTTGCATTAGTCCTCTGGAGCTACCATAATGACAGAACTCAGACTGGATGGCTTCAGTAACCAAAATTTATTTTCTCACAATTCCGGAGGATGGAAGTCCAAAATCAGGTACCAAGGCTATAGTCTGGTGGGAGCTGTCTTCTTGGCTTGCAGATGGCTACCTTCATGTTTTCTCTTCACTTGGCCCTTGCTCTGTACAGAGACAGATAGACAGGCAGACACACAGACATAGAGTTAACAATTTGGTGTCTCTTTTTATCTTATGAAAAATATAAAACAGATTTTCACAACCAAATAATAAAGGAGTAGCAATAGTTACTACACTGTGCATCATTATCTTCAAAGCAGTTACTCAGTACAAAACAGAAACCAAAAGGACTTGTACAAAAAAAAAAAACAGGTAGCAACACAAACTTCCTTTTCAATGACCTAAGCTAAACTATTACTATAAATGAAACAAATTAGTATATATATTGAAGTATTTTTAAAAACCACAATTTGTAATTTGGTGAAATATTTGAACTTCTCTATACTTATTTATCTTTCTTCTATTTCATTGTTTATTCATATATATATTTATATTTGTATAGTATTTGTATTTACCTCTCTTGTATTTTGCTCCTTGTTTGTATACATTTGCTCTTTATTTGTATATATTTGTAGTGCATATATATACATATATATGCCATATAAAAGAAATCATGCAATATTTGAGTTTATGCATCTGACTTATTTCACTTAGCATTATGTACTCAAGTTGCATCTATCTACCTATGAATGCCTCAAGTTTATCTTTCTTTATAGCAGTGTAGTACTTCATTGTGTATAAATACCAAATTTTTCTTATCCTTTCTTATGCACAATCAGTCCTACCAGATTGGGATACCACTTTTATGACCTCATTCAATTTTAATTACATTTTAAAGACTCTATCTTCAAATACATTCACTTTTTGAGTGATAGCTTCAGCATACGAATTGAAGGAAAACACGTTTCAATTTATGACAGTACTCTGTTATTACATCTCTATTTTGAGGATTCTATTCCCATCCTTTCTTTGCTCTGTAATCTAATTTATATTGGCATTGTTTTTAAGTAACCTTTGTATTTAATTTTTACCCTATTGTCTCTGTATTCCTGATATTTTATTTCCATACTTCTGTGTTTCAAGTACTACTTCCATAGATAAGACTAAAATCAGATTATCTCATGAAATTTCTAACAAGCTCTTTCCTAGAAGAAACCCTTTCCTGAGAAAAGATAGAATGATTTTCCATTTGTTGGCAACACTCTAGTTGAAGTTCTTAGGAATTGGTGAAGCTCGCTATCTGTTTCAGTCTTGCACACTTGCCCTGACACACATGTGCACACATACACACACACACATGCACGTGTGCACACAGATATATGGCATGTTCCTCCACAGTCAGCTTGTGAAGCACTAAACTGCAATGAGCAAACCCTTAGGCGTCCTCCTTAAATTCTCTGAACACCATATAAATGGCAAACAATATACCCTATTGTTTTTTGTTTGACTTTGATAATGGCCAAAGTATCACTGCCATTTTGTGGTGACCCACAAAAAATACAAGACTTTTAGAAGGATAAAATATAGTTCTGAGTAAAGACATTGCCAACCAGCAGGCCAAGTGGGCATGATCTGTCAATCACAGAGATCCAGGGCGCATGCGCAGAATAAAAATTTCCAAGCCCTGCACCTGGGACCAATTAGAAAATGCTATTTTCAATTCTTCTGGCATGAGATCAAGCACGTTTTTGATGGGACAGCCTAAATTTGACATGAGCCTGAGGAGTGGAGGATACAAAAGACCTCCACCACTAACTTCATTGCCACTCCTGTCTCTCTTTTTCAGTAGCCCACTCTCTGTAGAGCATACTTCTTTTTCTACCTTTAGCAAATGTGAAGAGAGAAAAAAATAAATGTAAAACCTCACTACCTTGTGTGCCTGTCTTGTGCAATTCTTTGTTCACGATAGAACCTGGAAAGAATCTGTATAAGGAGCCCACATCACCCCAGAATCCAAAAATACTGCTTTTCAATACTGAAATTTTAAAAGCTGATGTCAATTATTCAAAAATTATTGTGAAATTTTCCTTAGTTTGCCACATCTCTCACTAAGTTTTAATAAGTAACAGTATGCAAACTCTTATCAATTATATTTTTTTAAAGTCAGTTATTTACATCAGTTGGTATAGGTCTACATACTAAACTTTCATAAAGCCAAATAAATGTTTCCATGGTTTTGTAATATACTTTGTTTCATGTAAGTTTTTGAACTCTTTTCACTATCAAGTTTTATGAAAATTCTAGGAAAATGGCTTAGATTGTTTTGAGGGATAGTAGTGTGGTTTAGGTAAAAATAACAAAGAGAGAGAGAAAATGCCTTTTTAGCAAGAAAAAGAATCCTCTCAAGAACTTTGTACACCAGAAAATCCCAGAGAGAGAATTGAAATTGATGTCCCTGGGGCAAAACAGCTCATGTAGCCATAGGCAAAATTCTACCGACCTATCTAAGCACATCTAGTTGATGAGAGACTATGTTGCGCAAGATTCTTCTGTACTCCCAAATGTGCTTAACTTAGATTTCTATATGCTTTGTGCTTTCAGTGGAAATGCTTCAGGAAGAATTGCAGTGATTTAAAAATAGATACTTGCCACACTTTTGTTTCCATATTTTGTGGCAACAGACTGCAGTTATTTAAAGAATTCAAATTTCAGAACACCTTACACTTGCATTGAAAGCAAACAAGCAAAAACCCCACAGTTTGGTGAGTTCATTACTAATGTACATCCCACAAACCCAAGATTCCATTAGTGTCTGTCACACAATCCAGTAAAATACATTAGTGTCACATGCTTCAGTGTTTCAATGGCTGCCTAATGTTAAAGGATGAATAAAATTTCTCTTCAGGCTTGTTTCTTTTTAGTATATTTCTTTCATTGGAAAATATTTTTGAAATAACATATTTGTCACAACACTATTATAACAAGAGTTTTGGATAGATAATTTTGTTTATTTTTAATGTTTTCCACATCGATATGCAACACATATGCAATTAGTAAATTTTGTAAAAATTTATAAAGTAAAAGAAATGGTCTTTTCATAATCCTATCATTTGGAGATAATCACTGCTAATATTTCAGCAAGCATATTTTCAAAATCTTTGAAAAATTTTATGTATTAGAAATATTAATATGATTTTAATCATTTTAACATTATATTCCAAGCACTCTCTTATGTTATTAAAATATTTTAGAATGTAATATGGAATGGCTATATAATATTCTGTCATGGGTACCCACAAATTTTTAAACATTCATCTAATATTAAGTATTTAAGTTGTTTTAATTTTTGATTCTTGTAAACATGACTATGGTAAACATCTTGCTACTTAAATTTCTGAGGAAATTTATCAATATTTCTTCATGGTGAATTCCTAAAGATACAACTATTGGGTTATTAAATAATTGCTTTTAAAAACAAGAAAACATAATCTTGTTTCCTCTTTGCAAAGTACTCCGTGAAATCGTTATGAATTTTGTCCATCTTTCAGTAAAAGCTAGTAATTATATTGCTTCTTTTACATACACATAAATTGGCATTTAAAGAAGTAATATTCAAGCATTGAAAATGAAACAAAAAGCTTTAATTTTACTGAAAGGTAAATTTTAATGAGGATGTATTTATTTTGAACAGTTAAATTTTGCATGTCAACACAGGCAATTTGAGATCACTAAATGAAATAGCTTTCAATGGCACAAATGCTGAAATCATTAACCAACAAAATTATGTAACATAAGAAATTCAATGAGAGATCACACAGTTTTGCTAGTTAAGGTTAAACTTGTGTTGACATGTCTCAGAATTCTCCAAGATTCTTTCAATTTCAATCATATCCCAAAATGTCCTTTGTTTCAAATGAATAAAGGTATCTTTTGTCAAGATTTCCGTGAAATACTGTTCATTTCAAGCAAAGAAGTTCATATAAAGGAGTAGTTCAATTTCCAAATCATCTCAACTCCTCCTCAAAAAACATTAAAATAATTCAGTAATGTTTTTGGATATGCATGATTTTCTACCTGGAGAAAAATTGACCATACTGTAGCCATTTTGACTCTAGTCCGCAGAGGGAGTTTCTCTAAGTTTACAAAGTTTATAGAGTTGCTGGATTTCAATAATTTCTTCCAGAACAGCAAACTTGGCTAAAGAAATAATTCAAAATATTCTTGTAATTTTTTTCTAGGGCAACCATAGTACAGACTGAAGAGTCTTGCATCATAATATTTCCTTTAGAGTTATCACCAAAGACCACTGAGTATGTCATGTTACTGTTCTGAAAGTGAGCTAATTCTAAATAAATAAATCAATCTTCTTATTGTATTTCAATCAAGGACTTCAGAAAATTGGTATTTTTAGAAAGTCAGCAGACTCCTGTATAAGAAAACTTCTGTTCCCATTTATCCACAAAACCACTTTCTAAGAAAGATAAATTAAGGTCAACATTTTCAGGAAACTAACAAATTCTACCATATCATACATCTACTTAAAAGAAATCAGAGAAACCAAAAGTGTATCTACACCAGTGTATAGCAGCATGGCGAAGATGATAACCTTTGCCAAAAGATCAAAATAGACATTTTTCCAAAAAAGATACATGATTGGCCAACAGGCATATGAAAAGATGTTGAACATCACACATCATCAGGAAAACGCAGCTCAAGATCACAATCAGAAATCACCTCAATTCAGGAAGAGCAGTGATTATCAAAAAGACTAAAGATATGATACAGAATTTAAAGAAGTGTTTCTGTATCATTTCCATCATTTTTTTTGTTTTGCTTTGTAAAATAAAAAAAAAAAGACTAAGAGTAATAAGTTCTGCTGTGGATTTGGAGGAAGGGGAACCCTTGCACACTGCTGGTAAGAATGCATGTTAGTTCAGTCATTATGGAAAGCAGTGTGGAGGTTTTTAAAAAACTTAAAATTAGAGCTACCATAGAATGCAAATCCAACTCCTCTATATATGTCCAAAATCAGTATGAAATGAAATCGGGATGTAAAAGTGATATTTAAAGTTACATGTCCATTTTTTTGTATCATTCACAATAGCCAGTACATAAAAGCAGCTAAAGCATCCATCAACAGATAATAAAGAAAAATGTGATACATATGTAAAATAGAATACTCCTAAGTCATTAAAAAGTATCAAATCCTTTCACTGACAACAACATGGATAAAAATGGAAATCATGTTAAATGAAATAAGCTAAGCTAGAAATAAAGATACTGTGTGACCTCACTTATATGTATAATCTGAAAGAGTAGCTAGTAGAAGAAAGTAGAATAGTGATTATCAGAGTTTGGAGAAGGGAAGAAAATGGGTAGATGGCAGTCAAACTGTATAAAATTCCACTTAGGAAGAATTACTTTTTGAGACCTGTTGTACAAAAAGTGATAAGTATGTGAGGTCATAGAAATGTTAATTAGATTCATTTACTCATTCCATATTGTATACATATATCAAAATATCACATTTGACCCCACAAATATGTACAATTTATTTTTAAATTAAATCCTAAAAGGTAAACAATAAAAATGCTTGCTCATAAAATATAAATAAATACCTTCCTATGAGCCAGGAGTAGCCATACAGGGCCCAGAAGGAAATACAAGAAACCAACTCACCCTTCCCGTGAGCCAGTTGGTGTGTAGGCTGGGAGAGAAGCCCCGCTCCCCGCCTTAAGCAACTGGCTGATTCAGAGGAACACAGGCTGAGTTGATAGCAAGCAAAGTACAAAAACAACTTCATGCTTGTATTGTTTGATTGACTTTGCAGTCCTACAACTGGTAGTCTGATCATCTATTTAGGGAATAACAATATGCAATATAGCAACTATGGGGGATTTCCTTTTGTCCTGTTTTTGAAATCCAATATAGTACTCACTGTTTTGTTTTGATCCATTTCATCGTTTTGTTTTATTCAATGTTTGGTTTTGATTGGTTTTATTCTGTTGTCTTTTGTTTGATTTTATAATATCTGATGGTATGGACAGCAATTTTGAAGATAACAAGAGGCATTATTATAGCCATTGTTGATTTTCTAATATCCTGTTTTGGAATCATGTATCAATTTCACTGTTTTATTTTGATTGGTTTATTGTTTTATTTTGTTTGGCTTTATTTTCTTTAAAACAAAATTAAGCATATATATATATATATATATATATTTATATATATTATTTTAAAGGACAAAAAACACAGAAATATCAAAAGGCAATCAAGCAGCAAACAAACAAACAAAAAAGCAACAACAAAAGCCAAACAAACACATTAACAACATCATCAACAACAACAATAACAAGAAAAATTAGTGACATAGGATTTCAAAACAAGATGACAGGAATTTTGCCATGGTTGTTGCCTTGTATAATGTTACCTTCAGAATAGTTGCTCAGGTTACCAGATACAGGCATGCAGAATTGATCAAACAATATAATTTCCCTTTGAGCACTTTCTTTCCCTTTCACAATACCTATTGCAAATTTTTGGATCTTACTTACTTTCAGTTTCTTACACCAATGAGACAATATGGTGTTTACACATGTGACTCTGATTTATTTCATTTATGAATATGGTCTCTAGTTGCATCCATTTACCTATAAAAGTCTCTGTCTATCTTTTTTCTTAGGTGAGTAGCACTCCATTGTATAAAAATAATACATCTTTTTTATCCATTCTTTAGTTGATGGGCATCTGAGTAGTTTCCAAGTTCTGGATATTACAAATTGTGCAGTTATAAACATGAGTGCACCTATATTGCTGTGGTGTGATATTTTTAATTCTTCTGGGAAAATACCTGGTAGGAGGGATAGCTGGGTTGAATGGAACCTCTAGCCCTGGTTTTTGTGGAATCTTTACACTTCCACATTGGTTTTACCAGTCTACACACCCACCAATAATGTAGGAGGGTTCCTTCCTCCCCACAGACCCTCCAGCATTTGTTGTTTGTTGATATCTTTATGTTAGCCATTCTTTCTGGAGTGAGATGATATCTCACTGTTATTTTAATTTGCAGTTCTCAAATGACCAATGATGTTGAACAGTTTTTCATATATTTATTTGCCATTTGTATTTCTTCATCTAAGAACTGTGTGTTCAACTGAGATTCCCATTTTCGGACTGGCTCTTTTAATTTGAGTGACTCCCCAATTTAACTTGGCTATGACTATGTATGCACAGAAAGGGTTCAAAACGCTTCCTTTTACAGAGGCTCCTCCGTGAACTCCTGATTCAATAGTTGATGTTTATGCCACTGGAGAAAACTTCCAGCACTATTTTCTGATTTTGTTGCTGATGTAGAAACGTGTTTTTCTCCAAAATGGAAACTTGAACATGAAAACTGAACAGTTCAGGTACTCTAGTAGCATCAAAAAAAGTATCAAGGTTTTGTTTTGATTTTCCCATTTAATTTATGCTTGGCAAAATAATTTTCAGTTTCAGAGCTATCAATGACATCTGTATTAGATCTAGAAAAAACATTTCTAAAATTGATTTGGAAACAGAAGAGACCTAGAATAGCAAAGGCAAACCTGGTCAACAATGACAAGGCCAGAAGCATCACAATCCCTGACTTTAAATTACACTTCAAAGCTAGTGTGATAAAATCTGTATGGTACTGGCAATAAAACAGACCTGAGGATCAATGAAACAGAATAGAAGGTGCAGACAGAACTACAAACACTCTCAGCTGCCTTATCTTTGAAAAAGGACCAAACAAGTTCACTGGAAGAAAGATGGTCTCTTTTATAAATGGTGCTTGAAAAACTGGCTTTCCACATGCTGAAGACTAAAACTAGACCCATGTCAATCACCATACACTAAAGTCAAAATGTATCAAAGATTTAAATATTAAACAGAAACACTATATCTGCTGGAAGGAAAGTAGCTAGATATCTTAAGACATTGACATAGGCAGAGAGTTAATGAACAAAAGCCAAACAGCGTGGGAATTACTTCAAAGAATCAACAACTGAGATCTCATCCTATTAGAAAGTTTTTGCATGTCAAAAGAAATTACCCACAGAGTAAAAAGAAAACCTATGAACTGAAAAAACCTGTTAGCCAACTGTCCCTTAGACAAAGACTTCTATCTAGAACATATAAAGAATTTTTAAAAATCAGGCCCCCAAAATTCAAAGAACCAATTGGAAAATGGACATCTGAGATATATACACAATTCTCAGATGAAGAAATACAAATGGCAAACAAATGTATGAAAAAAATGTTCAACGTCATTGATCAATCAAGAAATGCAAATTAAAACAACACTGTGAAGCCACCTCACTCCAAAAAGAATGACTATCATCAAGAAATCAAGCAATAACAAATGCTGGTGGGACTGTGGGGAAAAAGGAATCATTCGCCACTGTTGGTGGGAGTGTAGACTGGTGCAACCACTGTGGAAATCAGTGTGGAGATTCTACAAAAAAACTAGGATTAGAGGTTCCATTCGACCCAGCTATTGCCTTTCTGGGTATTTTCCCAGAAGAATTTAAAAAATCATACGACAGTAATATATGTGCACCTATGTATCATAGCAGCACAATTTGTAATAGCTAAATCTTAGAAACAACCCAAATGCACATCAACTGAGGAATGGATAAAAAAGATTTGGTGTTTTTATACAATGAAATACAATACTACTCAGGTATAAAAAAGATAAATTTAAGGCTTTGATAGATAAATGGGTACAATTAGAAAAAATACTCATAAGTGAAATAAATCAGATTTGCATGTGCAAACATTGTATTGTCTCCCTAGTGTAAGAAACTGAAAGAGGAAATAAGATCGAAAAGGTACAATAGATACTGTGAAAGAGAAAGAAAGTGCTCAAAAGGAAACAACAAATGGGATGGGGAAAAATAGAAAACAAAAAAGGGGAAAATATACATATCTATCTATCTATATATATATATGTACATATATGTTCACAAGACCGCTAAGATAATTGTACTGCTAATTCTATCAGTTCATGAAAAGAAGTTGAGTGCTTATGTTGTTCGAATGTTTTTCTTGCCTGTCTTGTAATCTGAGAAGTCATCTTGAAGATAACAATATACAATAGAGTGACCTTTGTTAATTTCCTGTCATCTTGTTTTGAAATCCTTTATCTTTTTTATTGTTGTGTTTTGTTTTTATTGTTTTGTTTTCTTTTAATCTCTTCAAAATTAAAAATAACATCTTTGCTTCTAAAAGGGATTCAAAATTCAAGAATTGTTCTGCACCATTAGCATACATGTAACATATACACCAGACACAGTCTACATTGAGAGGTGTGAGTATGCAGTCCAGTTTCACTTCTTACTAGATACAAACAATATGGGGTGGATGAAAATCATAGTTACCCTTCTCTCATTGCTGAGACAAAATACCTGACTCCCAAAGTTAGGAGAAGAAAGGTTTATTTAGCTCACAGTGTGTAGATGTTTCAGTACATAATTGGCTGGACTGTCTCCAAGCAGGGTAGCACATGGCACTGGGACAACCATTCATGGTTGTAGAAGCAAGCAAAAGAAACAGGGGTGGAAGACAAAACTCTTTCTGTCTTGCATGCAGGTTATCCACCCTAGGGCAGGTGTAGCACTCACACCCCTAACCCTAGCCAGAACTATGTCAAACCAATCAGTGGAGTGATTTAATAATCACAAACCTTCAATCCTAGTATCACACACTCTAGATTCAGCCACCTCTGAAAAAGCCCAGTGACCACATGGAGCTTTGGAGGTCACCTAGACACAAACTGAAACAATGAGCTTTACAGAAACGTTACCTGTATTTTGTTTGTTTTCTCTACATCACAATCCATTTCAACAACTTCCAGGTCACGTGGCTTCACCAAGCTCCTCAAATTGTATGTGGCTTCTTTTATGTTGAAATTTAATGAGGAGTCACATAGAAAGACACTATAGAAGATGTTGGTTAGTGACAAATTCCTGCCATGTCATTTCTGCCTTAAAGTCAGCCAACATAGACTGAAACTTCTAAATCCATGAGCCCAAATAAATTTTTCTTCTTTAAGTTTGGTATATCAAATATATTGTCCAGACAACAAAAATATGGCAAGTATAATGTTCAGGTTTCATGGTAGTTTTTAAGCGTAAACAGTGTAGTATAAAAATAAGCTTGTATGATCTCACCACTTTGTTTATAAATATTAATTCCCTTTTCTATATTTTTCCCTCTTGCTTCTTTTCTTCACTTGTCTAAATATTGATACTTTGCAAGAAATTTAAAAACGTTTTTAGTTAAGAGACTTAACTCTGAAAATAGAGTTTGCCTCTTAGCTTTGTTAGTATGTAGTCTTGGAAAAAATTATTTAACACTCAGCTTCAGTGTCATCTTTAAAATAAGGGTTAATATGGTACTTATTTTCTGGGATTGTTTTTTGAAGATTCATGTGAACAATATGCATTTGACATATTTATTAAATTTCTCAATAAATACAAGTATTAACAATGGCTTATGTTCACATTTTTTATGGTAGAAATTTGACTTGCACAAGTAAAGTTTTAGAGAATACTTTAGTGTATAGTTACTCAAAATATAATCCATGAGCCACCATTAGTGGAAAAACCTAAGGTCATGTTAGAAATGTAGGCTCTTGGGCTGGAGATTTAGCTCAACAGCATAAGTGCCTGCCTAGCAAGCATGAGGTCATGAGTTTGATCCGCTGCACAAAAAAAAAAAAAAAAAAAAAAAAAGTTGCTAAGAAACGTAGGCTCTCAAGTCTCCATTCCCAATGCACAGAACTCAATGTCTGTATTCTAAAAGATTCCAAAATAATTCCTATATGCAGTGAAATTTAAGAAATACTGGTGTAGCATATAGGATAGTTGAGGGTTTTCATATGGTGTGCTTATATTATCAAAATGCTGACGAATAGAATGCCCGAGGAAGTACAACAATGTTATAAAAAGAGAATTAAATTGGAAGTCAAAAAATCAATATTTATCTTTTTTACTATTCTTCCGAAAAACTGATTGACATTATTCAAATTATTCCCTTCATTTTATTCCTTTTACTCATTTATAGAATGAAAAGTGCTATCCTCTATCTTATTTCTTAGCCAGGAAATACATACCAGAATTACTAAAGGAAAGTGTTGGAAAATATCTGATGATCCCAGAACCTATTCCTGAAGATTCTGATTCATTTACTAAATCTACCATAATGTCAAAACTAGGGACAGCTGTCTTATGGACATCCATATAAGTGAAAGAAGTAATAATCTGAAGAGGGAACACTTTTAAGATAACCTTAGAGAAAAAAAAAAAAAAGAGTGGGAGCCCAGAAGGCAACATGCCACAGACATTGCCAAGTACTTTAGTTCAAAGAGCAAAATCCCATGAATAGGTCAGTCTGGAAAGCTACTATGTTCAGTAGTCTTATGGGAGTAAAATAAATTATGCGAGTAAATCTAATATGGACCTGGCTCAGAGCAGAGTCTCAATGAAAACTCCTTTTCTTTCCCTTTCCCTTCTTTGAAAAGTTTCCAATTCATTTCAACAAGACTTGCTGGTATTAAAGTGTCACACTCTACTAAACCTCCTTTTGGTGCAAAAAGCTAGATAGTATCAAAAACAAACAAATACTTAGTAAATAATGTTGACAAACAAAATAATCAGCACAATTTCTCACTTTATTAAGCAACAAAGTTTCAATACGTAATACTGAGACTCCAGGCCAGCCACGAAATTTGCAGACTCTCTTAAAAACCAAAAATAGCAAGGTGACTTTATCAAAGCTTATTAAGATTATTGAAAATCACCAAGAAAAGTACAAGTAGCCAACAACTATATGAAAAAAAATACTCAGCATCACTAATCACTAGGGAAATACAAATCAAAAGCACAATTAGATATTATCTTACATCTTTTGGGATGGGTACCATTTAAACACACACAACCACACAAGATCTCAATTATTAGTGAGGATATGGAGGAAAGGGCACCCTTGCACACCGTTGGTGCCATTATGGGAAGTAGTATGGAGGTTACTTAAAAATTAGAAATAGAAATACCAGATGACCTAGCAATCCCACTTCTGGGTATCTATAAAAAAGAAAGAAATGAGATTATCACATTAAAGAGATACTTTCACACTGTTGATTATTGCACACGATTTACAATAGCCAAGATTTGAGATTGAGCAGGATGTTATCAAAAATAAGGTGGACATGCAAAGTATAATATTATTCAGCTATATAAAAAAGTATTATGTCCTGCAATTTGAAAAAACAGGTATGGAATTGAGGACATTATGTTAAGTGAAATTAGTCAGGCACAGAAAAACAGAAACTGCATGTACTCCCTCATTTGTGAAAACAAAAAAGGGGAAGTGAAGGACACTAGAAATTGAGAAGGGGAAGATACTAGGAGGGCAGATAAAATATAGGTATGATGGAAATAGTTCTAATGCTTAATCAAACAATAGGCTAACTATAGTCCACAACAATTAATTATACATTTCAAAACAACTAAATGACTTCAAATGTTCCCAACACAAAGAAATGATAATATTTGAGGAAATAGAAAATGCTAATAGCCCTGATTTGATCATTATGCATTGTTACATATGTACTAAATTATAGTACTGCATTCAGTAAATAAGTACAAATTTTGTATATCAACTAAGTTTTAAGTTTAAAATTTATTAAGAAATTTCAAGCAGTGGCAGAGCACTAAAGCAAGTGGAGGTTTCTGCTGCATACTGGGCCCTGCAGGAATGCTTTTCCATGCATTGCAAGACTAAAAAAACCCCGAAAGTGAAGGATGATGGTCTAGAAAATATGCTAACTTGGCAACCTATTAGCTGGTTCATTTTAATTCAACAATTTACTTCTCTGGGTTTTATTTTCACAACCATAGAAGGAGCTTTGGCATTCTATGACTCCATGTACATCTTGTACTTTCATAAAAGCTTTTGTGCTTGATTTTTCATTCAATTAATTTTGTTTTTGTTTGTTTGTTTGTTTGTTTCAATACAGGGCTTTGCTATGTAGTTCAGGCTGACCTTCAACTCACTATGTAGTTCAGGCTGGCTTTGAGCTTTCAGCGAGCTCCTACCTTAGCCTCTTGTGTAGTGACATTATGGGTGTATGCCACCACACCTAGTTTAATAATTTTTAAATAACTGTTTTAACCAGCATTCCTATGACTGGGACTAATTACCCAACCTACACAACTCAAAGAAAGAAAACTTAATTTGGTTCATGGTTTCAGGGGATTCAGTTCATAGTTGATTGATTTGAAGGCAGAAATATCATGATAGAAGGGCAAGTTGGAGAAAACTTGCTGACCTCATAGCCACCAGGAAGCTGAGAAGGAAAACAGTACCAGATAAGTGGGAGTCAGGGACCATTGTAATACCCAAGGTCATGCCTCCATGACCCACACACAACACCCAAAAATGTGCTTTACTAATCATTTAGGTGGGTCTGAAGCCAGTCAAGTTTATAATCCAGTTTAACTGTCACAGTGACCCTGGAACCATGAAACAAATCCATTCCTGATTTTATTTGCCTTTCTGACTTGTCTTTTATGTAGGATGTACTACCCACTACAAAAGCAAGGGATACATGGGTAATGAAAATAATAAAAACTAAAACTATTTGTCCAATATCAGATTTTCATGACAAAGCAGTGAAAATAAACAAGTCTGATGCTAATATACATGCATTTTTTGGAATCCACTTAATTATATAAAACAATTATTCTTGCAAAATAAAAAAATTTTTTCTCATTATATTCAGTTCGTCATATAGTAAAACTGTGACTACTTTAGAAAAACAAGTCTATTTGATTATTTATCTTCTTCTTTATTATCAAAGACCTCCACTCAACAGACTAATCAAATAAGGGAGTTCAGAAAAGCACTATTGAGACACTAGCTTTGCATGTGTGACCAAGATTAATTCAAACTTACTAGAAGGGAGACAGAAAAAGAAGTAAATTAATCTATACCCCCTGCAAGGGAAGAAAAATGAGCAAAAGGCTTGATTAAAAAAATCTCCAAGTCAAAAGACTATTTGAACAAAAGCAACACTTGAACAAGAACAAGATGAAACAGAATACCCCAGGCAGAAGAGAAATGGTTTCTACTAGAAAGCTGACATTCCCCAAAGAAGAAAACTCCCCAGAAATTCAGAATGAAAATAAAAACATAAAAAATCAAAGTGCACATTAATAATATTAAATTCTATTAAGTGAACAAAGTGTTTGATTCATAAATAAGCACAGTAAGGAAGCTTTCTATCAAGCAGTGTATTTTTCATGACAGCACAAGCAATAAACACATTCAAACAGGGTTTAAGGCCATCCAGACACAAGCATCTTACTATGATGTTGCCTTTGGAGTAACTATATTGTAGCTATATTGTTCTTCTAATCCTCTCACAAACAGTGTCTAACCACCTTCCAAAATCAGCAGACATCAAGACAACTAATTAAGTTGATTTGTGTGGGTTTTTAAGTTCTGTTGAGTATCATTAATTTTTGTATTTACCTTAATTCATCAATATTTACTGTTCTGAGCACTTAGTATATTTCAGGCTCTGTGTTAGGAATAAGTGATAAAAATAAGTAAGTCATGACCCTTATTTATTTATTTTTTTTATTTATTTTGTCTTTTTGAGATAGGGTCTTGCTATGCAGTTCAGGCTGGCCTTGAGCTCACTTTGTACCTCAGACTGGTCTTGAACTCATAATGATCCTCCTACCTCAGCCTCCTAAGTGCTGGGATTATAGACATGTGCCACCACGCCCTGCTTATGACCCTTATTTCAAAGTACTTTAAATTCCAGTAGAGGAGACTATAAGAAAACAAATAATATTAATATACAGTTCTAATAGAAAAATAGAGGCATAATACCAGTGACAGAAGCATGAAACTTGTCCCTCAACAAAGTTCACTTGGAACCTTCTTATTCTGTTAATAATTGCAAGTCTTTTAAGCAATTGGTCATATTGCTCTTTTTTCTCATAAACCATTTTTATTGGATAATTACTGTCTTAGTTACTTTTCACTCATCACCGAGACAAAACACCTGATGCCCAAAATTAGGAAAGGAAAGGTTTATTCTTACAGTTTCTCAGGAGTTTCAGCCCACACTTAGTTGGCTCCAAGTCAGCATGGGGTGGTGGGGCTACCGTTCATGGCGGCTGCAAGCTGAAAGCACGCTGGTGAGCGAGAGAGAGGCAGAAGAGGAAGACCCACCTTCCCTTCCACTGTATGTCAGCTCCACCCCTGGGCGGGTACAGCACTCACATTGCCAATCCCAGCGCTAGAAAACAAACTGAACACAAGCAAGTGCCAGACTTAGCCCCATCAAAAGTATGTGAGGACTTGGGGGTACATAGCACACCACCCAATACGATGACACTGCTTATGTGAACAGGGATATCAACAAAACAAGTGTCTTCGAAACAAATAAGCAAAAACAGTGGTTTAGATAAGGAAAGAAACAAATTTAACATCGTTGTTTACTAGCCATCAATAGACAAGACTGATTCCATGGAATAATCGTCAGTTGGTGAAGTTTCCTTAGGTTCCTTCTTGCTCTTTTCCACTCACCATTTCCAGAATCTTGTGACTCTCAGGATCCAGAAGCACAGCCTTTTCTTCCTCACCATTCTACTTTTCTAAACTGACAATTTATTGGAGAATATTTTAATAATAATTAGGGCTACTGTTCATTGAGCATTTGCTGTTTATTGAGGAAAGTTACAGTTGAATGCTGAGTTTAGAGTAACAGATCCTGTAGCAACGCATTGAGCATATTTCTCTGACAAATTACTTTTAGTAGATGACCTTTTCAGAGGGCTACTTCACTCTACTCATTTAGCAATCCATTTGTAAATAAGCATTTATTAAACAGCAAACCTGACCTGTGATGCTTACAAATAATATCTCATTTAATTTTCAAAATCCTGAAAACAGTTACCTTCTCCCTCATTTTCAGATTAGAAAAATGAAGCTCAATGAGGTTAATTTGGATGATAATTCATAGCACCTGACGGGTAGAATAGAATTCTAATCCAAATCGATCTAACTTCAAAGTCTCTTAACCCAAAATGCTGAGAAGCCTATAGACAAATTGTTATAACTGGGTTAATAACTAAGAGTAAAATAAAGTGATACCTTACCCTTGGCTATCTCTTTTTCAAAAGGCAGAGAACCAAACCATCCAAACTAAAAAAATGACTCTCTAATGGTGGAATTGCATTGAGTACTAACAGGGAACAAGGAGGCATATGAGACTTTTCATGGTACTTCTAAAATCATATTGATGAGGTGACTCTAGGAAAGTTCTCTAAATGTGTAGAGGCTGATGTCCAGTTGTCTACATCTTTTAGCCATGAATTCCACTGTTTCTACTTTGTAACAGTGTTTGTTTAATCGAGTTAATCATTTGTTTGTTTATTCATTCATTTGTAAGCTGAAAAAACAGAAGCAAACACTGTGTTAGATACTAGAAATGTATAGTAAAAATAAAGATTGATACTGTTGGGCCCAGGGGTTTAGCTCAGCGGCACAAGAGCCTGCTTGGCAGGCATGAGGTCATAAGTTTGATCCCCGGTACCAAAAAATAAATTAATAAATTAATAAAAAGAAAGAAAGAAAGAAGAAAAAAAGATTGATACTGTATCACCCTTAGGGTTAGAGGAAAACTAGAGATGATTTTTCTTAGTCTAATATATTATCTTCAACATAGAGAAATGTTTATTTCTGTCTGCATATGTATTATAGACAAAATTATTCATATCACCTACCTGAAAAATAATTTAAATTGAACTAAAGTCACATTTTATTTTCATAAAATAGTAAAAATTGATTTTTGAAAAATCTACAAGGAATCCTTATTGTGCATTAGAAAGTATTTTTCTTTGATGAATTACTTTTTGAATAGGTAAATTTCAAGAATATTCATATCAATGTAGTTTATTGGGTTCTGTACTTTGGAAAAGAAAATTAACTAGATTATGTTGGAAAAATAGAACTATTTCTCCAATTCTTGATAAACTCTGAAATATGCACCTCTTTATTTCAAGATGAGCAAAGAAATAGGTATTTTCTAAGTCATCCAGCCTTTAAACTGATCAGTCTCCCAGAAAACCATTGAGATTCAAAGATATTAAATGTTAAAGCAAAGATACTGTTGAATGCAGAGCTTACAGTAACAGATCTGTAGCAACACAATTTCTCTGACATATCACTTTTAGTAGATGACCTTTTCAGAAGACTACTTAACTCTACCCATTTAACAATCCATTTCTCGCCTTTCCTTTTCAAAGAACATTGACATCTGCCCTTCTTATTTCTGTAAGCGGTGTCATAAAGCTTAATTTCAATCACAAGGTTCAGCAGCTCAGAAAATTTGTATTTTTACATTCCTCTTATGATGAAAAGAAATATATGTATATATGTATTTTTTTTCTAGCTGGAAAATGGATAATGAGGTAAAGATTTAATGATCACGAATGTGGTTTATTTCTTGGGTTAATCACTTTAAGTCTTTTTTAAAAAAGTGTTTTGAGACATATTTTGAAGGTATAATGGATATTGATTTAAAGCATGTTTCTGAGTTTCTGTTAATTTTTGATAACATTTTTGTCAGTAATTACTTAACTTTTAAAGTATGAGTCCTATACATTCAACCACAATTCATTCTTATTTTAAGCATAATTTGATATTTCTGTCTTTAAACGTTATACATGAATCATTGTTTGGGCAATTTTTGTCTTGATACACCATTTAAGTTTTAAATATAAATAGAAAAATTGTATTTAAGCAATGAGAAATTCCAATTAGTGTGGAACACATCTTTTCTCTGTAGCTGTTATAACAAACTTGGTGGCATAAACCAGCTCACATGTATTATCTTAAAGTTCTAAATAAGGCAGGGGCTTGGGGCATGGCAAAGTAGCTGAGCAAGTGGGATATACCAGAGACCCAGGAAATGCACAGCAAACCAGTTCCCTGCACTTGAAACCAATCAGAGAATGCTATTATCAATTCTTCTGTAGCGAACACAAAGATTTTTAGTACGATGACCTAGACCTGACATCAGCCTCTCAGAGTGGAAGATACAAAAAGCTGCCACTATTAACCCTGTAGACACTGTGCTCTCTCTTTTAAAGTGGCTCACTTTAACCCCATAGAGTATACTTCTTTTCATACTTTTAATTGACCCACAGAGCAGGGTTCTTTTGCTACCTTTAATAAATGTGAAGCCTTGCCACTATCGCTGCTTATTTTGCCCAATTGTTTGTTCAAGAAGAACCTAGAAGGGAAGAGAGTTTGGCTCAGTGGCTTAAGCACCTGTCTGGCAGGTGCGAGGTTGTGAGTTCGATCCCAGGTACCAAGGGAAAAAAAAAAAGAAGAATATAGAAAGCACATCTAGAAGGAGAACTCATAACACGGCGACCATAATTCTAAAAACATTTCCACAGAATTTAAATTAAAGTGTTGGCAGGTCCTGCTTCTTCCAATGTTGCTCTAGTGGAGAATCCATCCCTTGCTTCTTCCAGCTCATGATGACTTCCAGCATTCTTAAGCTTGTAACCTCATCACTGTAATCTCTGCCTCCATGTTCGTATTGCCTTCTTTTCTTCCATGTGTCAAATCTTCCTGTGCCACTATTAGAAAACTATGTAAGATTACATTTAAAGCCTACCCAGGTAATCCAGAAAGATATCCGCATCTCAGGATTCCTAACTGAAGTACCCATGCAAGATCAGTTCTCGCTGTTAGGTAACAATTACAGATTCCAAGGATTAGACGTGGGCATCTTTTTGTCTCCGTCATTCAGCTTATCACGTCTCCCTGAAATATATATAAAGTCATGTCGTGACTTATGTGGGCCATGAATATTTTGGCTTTTGTGGCCCTTTCCTCCATAAAAAAATTTAAAATTATATTTTATGGCTGCATGAATATAAAGATGAATATTCATGTATTTGTTGTTTTCAGAAATATATACATGCTGATACTTTTTACCATACCTACTAAGCTTGTGGTCTCATAACACCGAGGGATAAACTCATGAACCAAAATAGGAGGTTAGGAGAGTTTTATTGGAAATGAGAAGAAGAATACCTCCTGAATTTCCAGGAAGCTTCCCAAATGGGTGACCATATGTCCTCTTTTTTTCCTCTGTTTTTAGTGGGAATTGAATTCAGGACCTTGTGCTTGCCAGGCAGGTGGTGGTGACTCTGAGCTATATCCCCCGCACCTACATGGCCTCTTGATCTGTAGCTCATTATAGTTAAGCGGAGCATAGGAATTTCTCAGTTGTTTAGTGGTCACCCATCACAGGTGTCTCTGTGAAATTAGAATGATCAATTGGAACTCAAGCTCTCTAACCCCGTACTTCAACCTGTAGGGTTTAAAGGAAACTGATATTTTAGGGGGAAAAACTGATTATTTTGTATTTTTATTTCCTCAGAACTCAAGTGCTCAATGGGGAGCGGCTCTGCCTCCTTTAGTAGGGAGGGGACTCCATTCTGTGTTGCCTAAGGAAGTTCATCCTTGGTTCAAAGTCCTAGTTGACTGTCTAGTCTTACTTTAATTCCCATCAATATGAATGATTACTCCACTCTGCTTTAGGCTCTTCTGCTAGTCAGCTGCTTCATTCATAAACTAACTAAATAAACTGTTCTTCACAAGATTACATTCATTTTTTTCTGATTTTAAAAGAAATTAAAATGAAAATGTTTTTGGATCTCTAGAAATATTATGGGCCCTAGGTACCTTACCTAATGAAAAAGTCAGTCCTTCAAAGAGAAAACATGAAAGTATTTGCATCTCAGTATGTGCTATTACTTTAAGAGTACACAAGCTGAGGAAAGAATCTAATATAATTGCAGTTAGACTTTCAAAATTCAAAAGATTTCTGGTCCAGTCTAGATAAGTGTTCCATTTTCTAAGCTCCATCATTTATCTATAATGAACACTTTAAAAAGAGAAAGACAAAACATTTTAAAAGTCTATTTCTTTCATATCTCATTGCATAAAAATAATATTCAAAATCTTTTAAAATGTGATAAAATGGTTTCATTTTGTCATCCCACTAAGGATTTCTGAGTAACAATACACCGTCTTTTCTGAATGTTTTGGTTCTATTTTTTAAAAGGTGGACTAAGATATAAGTAACACTAATAACATTGAACTAAATCACACAGCTTCAATGTGACCTGGTTGGATGTCACCCAATTTATGCTTCTTTCAAATTAGGTTTCTCAACAATAATATTCTGCTGTCAAATGGTTTATAATTGTTAGCACAGTTCATTTGTGATTTGCAGAACTACATTTCCACTGGCAATACAAGAAGAGTGAGAAGTCATACAAATTTTTATTTTCAGTGTGTTATGAAAGATTATGTTAATCAGAGAAATCACAGCTTGGGTAGCTAACAGCAAATCAAAGTTTGGTTTTTCTCCTTTGGAAGGAAAATGCTATTATTATCATGCACTACTTTCCAACTAGGAATCTAAAACCATAGATTTTCTAAATGCAAACTTTGTTTTACAAACTCAGTTCATTGGTTTTAATAAACTATGATTTAGATTATGCAACGGATATTTTCTATTACATTTTATTATCTCCAAGACAGTTTAAGCTACGCCTAAACTAAAATGCATTATTGTTGTATATATTCATTGCTTTCTTTGGAAAAACAAAATGTGCAATATTTAAAATATGAAATAGCTCCTGATAGCCCACCCTGTGTCCTGAGTGGTACACTTATACATTGTCTTTTCTTCTCCTTCTCAGGCAAAGTTCAGTCTACAGAAGCAGTTTCTCCCTCACTCTTCACTTCCACATTTTCAAATAAGTTTTGATCCTATTCTTTGCTTGTTTTATTCAATTTTTTGTTCAAGATGAGAACCTGGAATCCAACTCCAGAAGGAGAGATGAGTAACGCAAAACCCAGCAATGCTTATTTGACAAGCCACTTTCAGAAAAAGAGGGCCCCGTGACGTTATTTGACATAGCCAGACAGGAGGAGACCAGGTAAAGCATGTTGGGAACATTTCTGTTTTGTTTTGTTTTGTTCTTCTAGAAAACATTGCAGAGGCTTTTCTTTTTCTTTCGCTCATTGTCCTCCTTTGTTTGGCCAGGAGTACTGGAGATTCTTCTCTAGGTGCACAGAGTGCTGTTTGCTGCTTTTCCTGCCATGGGAGATAGGGGAAGGGAATGAGATGACTTTTGATTTTCTTCCAGCCGCAATAGACTATTTTTCTTTTCTTTCTTTCTTTTTTTTTTCCTCTTTTTTTGTGGTATACCTTGTCATCTGTTTGCTACCAACCCCCTCTGGGAATTATCCTGGTCTCCACTTACACCAGGGTGTAAATGATTTTTCTTTTTAAATTTATCTTTTGGTGTGATGTTGGGATTAAGGATGTGATACTGGAATTAAGAGTGTGATGCTAGGTTTAAAAGTGCCCTATTTTGGGTGTGTGAGACACCAATAAATAGGTTTAGAGTCTGCATGGATTCATGCAGCTAGAGTTAGGCTTTATGGTAACTGTCACTATGTGGTTTTTTTCATTTTGTTTTCTTTTTGTTTTTGTTTTTGGTACCTGGGATTGAATTTACAACCTCGCACCTGCCAGGCAGGTGCTTACAACATTGAGCTAAATCTCTGGCCCTATTTTTTTGAGACAGGGTCTTCTTATGCAGTTCAGGCTGGCCTTGAACTCACTTTGTAGCCCAGGCTGGTTTTGAACTCACAAAGATCCTCCTGCCTCAACCTCCCGAGTGCTGGGATTAAAGGTGTGTGCCACCACACCTGGCTTCTTTCTCTTTTTCTACTAATTGACCTTCAGAGGTAAACCTCTGATTTGAGTTATTTTAACTGCCACAGTGGCTCTTCCCCACACAAAAGAAAACAATTTGTGCGTTTTAAAAAGGAACGCCTGAGGCTTTTGCTGGGGGAAGGGGAGGTGATGTCCAGGAGGGTCTGTTCAAACTCCAGTTAGCTTCCTCACTTCCTCCCTGTTTTAAATCCCGCCTGGCACTAGAGCTTCCTGGTTAGATTTCTTGTTTAAATGCAGGTAATTTAAAAACCTATGCTTGATGACCTGAGCAGAACAAATAAACAGAGTTTAAATTTTAATTAAAGAGATTGTGGGTATACAAAAGCAGAGACCTGTTTACTATTGGAGTAAATGCAAGAGACAATTTTCCCAATAGGATCCATTGTGCTTATGCAGTCATCAAGGGACTCAAAATACCAGCTGAGTCATCAAGCAGCTTAAGTGGCTAAAGGAATGTTGCTTGTGGAAAAGTTCCACTCGTGTCTCACAGGAGTCAACTGGTAAAACCACCAAGTGGCTTAGCCCCCTTCTCCCTAAGGAGTTAATGAGGCTCAAGATGGAGACAAAAGCCCCTGGGGGGCTTTCTTCTGTGCTTCTGTAAATGATGCCAGCATCTCCCTAAAGTTTGGACAGAGATCTCTGTCTGATATGTGTTAGGGTTTCACAAGGGAAGCTTTGTGGAACTCTAGGGTCTCTTTGTTCTGCATGGGATGCCATTTTAAGGAGTTAAGGCGAAGTTGTCTCCTTCTTTCTGTGGGCTCTAGGACGAACCAATGGGAAACCTCTTGGACCCCACTGTCACGTGGATTTCACTGAGTTCACCCATGGGACACATTCTTGATGAGGAGTACAATTTTGATCCTGACACTCTAAACCTGAAACAGCTTATCTACTGTTGCTGTACGGTTTGAGTTTAGTACAAACTGGGAAGTTGCAAGGGATAGTTATGTGATAGTACTTAAACTACGAAACTATTAGCTCGTAACATTTCTGCTTAAGACATAAGATAGAGTGGAATGCCTCATGTTCAGGCTTTTGTGACTCTCCATCAAAGGGAATGCTCAGGAACAATGGTGTTTAGAATAGCCTCAGTAGGAGAAAGGTACCTGAGGCTCCCACTTCTCTCTCAGAGGATTGTATATCTCTCTGATCTATTTGATGATAGTGGGAGGTCTCTTCCACCTCCTGCTTACAGTTACCAGGTCAACGGATCAGTCCTCCTTTTCAGTTACAGATGTACAAGAGGCTAGGAATGGTACAAGTGAATAATGTGCCTCAAAAGGAAAATAAACAACCCTGAAAATGTTATTCACTCTTCAACGGAACCCAACTATTATTGTAGTACTAGTGGGGGACTAAGAATGATGTCTAATATGTCAGGTGCTCTTACCAGGGAGATAAATAGGTGTGTGGAGATTTTCCTAATATACTAAGATAGATCCATCTTCCAGGAAGAGACAAGCAGTAGTGGGGTATCATTTTACCTGTCAATCACCCCAGACATTTGGTTTAAGCTATGAAAACTTCAGATGGTCCCACAAACACATGGCCCAATTGCAGAACATCACTTTTTCTGTGTGCAACGATTAGAACCCAGAGGAGAGACAAAAGAGACACTTCAGTATTATGACACTTGCATTTGACAATACTTTAAACAAATTCAGGTCATCTATGGAAAAATGCAGGGACAACCAGGGAAAAGGTTCCTGTTTCAAGCACAAGAAGACTGCAAACTGCACACATGACTTCACCAAAACACTGCCTGGGCTTTGCTTCAAATGTGAGGGGTCCAACGATGCTGACTCATGGCACTGGATGGCTGACTATCCCTGTTCCCAAAGAGGGGCTAGGCCAGCCAAAACCCTCATTTACTGAAGAGGTCCAAGGAAATCTGCAGTGCCCCTGTCCACAGATATCACCATCTCCTCTGAGAAATCCTAGGTAAATTTAGACATCATGGGTGAGCCAATTTAATTACTTCATTCTGTTTTGATTTGCTTCTCTAGAAAATCCTCCTCTGGATCTACAGTCATAGTTCGGGTCAAGGGAACCACTAATTGGAGATTCTTTGCAACTATACTAACAGAAGAAGCTGCAAATTTAATTTTGGAGCAGAGACTAGAAATCCTGACTCTCCATCAGGTAAGACCTATTCTGGAGACAAAAGGTTACTTGTGCTTAACATAGGGATGGCTTTGTAGCTGGCCATGCTCTTAGACGTCCCTGAAATTACTATAAAAACTTGCACAATTAACCCTGATTCTTTGATGCCTTAAGGCCCAGGAGTTAACCATTCTTGTGAACAAATGATCTCCAAGACCTATGCAAGCAGGTAGGACATCAGTAACCTGCCTCTCCAAAACCCTAAGGTATGGACCACTGATGGAAGTAGATATGTCAATCATCTATAAAACACGGACAGGAAATTCTACAATTCCTAAAAGCAGTTCATCTTCCCAAACAGATCACAGTCATATGCTATATAGGGCATCAAAGAAACATGTCTGAAGTTTCCTTGGGAAATCAGAAAGCTAACAGAGAAACAAAAAAGGACACCCTTACAGCCCCTTAAGGCTATATACTTATTTCCAGTTCCTGGGGAACCATTAAAACCAGTCTATGCTCCCCAGTAAAATGAATGGGCCTCAGAACAAGGTGGAGTTAAAAAGGGACTCTGGTGGCATTTAGAAAAGAAACTAGTCCTTCTTCAAGGGACACAGTGGAAAGTTACAAAAAATACCACAGGATTCCTCCTATGCTACGTTAGAAATAGTCACTCAGGTTTTCACAGGACTAGGACTAACTGCAACTACTTTGCAAATATGCAAAGCTTGCCTGCTCTGCAGCTACAATAACCCAGGCAAGCCCAATTAGAACCTGCATAGAGGAGAGCGCCATGCCCTGGGAGGATTGGCATTTAGACTTTACCTGGATGCCACCATGTGGAAGATTCCAACAGATTTTGGTCCTGATTGACACCTTTACAGACTGGAATGAAGCCTTTACTACCCATTCAGCAAAGGCTAGAGAAGTAGTCAAGATGCTTCTTAAAGAACTCATACCCAGATTTAGATTACCCCAGTTTCTCGAGAGTGACATTTTACCTTCCCAATAATTCAATGAGTGTCAAAGCTTTAGGAATCAAATACCACCTCCGTTTCACTTGGCAGCCTCAATCTTCTGAAAAGGTAGGAACAACTAAGCAGACCCTAAGGCAATCTCTGGAAAAACTTTGCCAACAGAAGTCTGAGTTCTGGCTTCATTTGCTACCAAAAGTGTTCATGAGGGTTCACACCCAAAACTGGCCTAAGCTTGAACCCATTCAAAATGTTACATGTGAGACCATTTCTATCCTCTGAGATGATAGCAGACCCAGAGTCCACGAGAATCTTACAGTATCTCTTTAGTCTAGGTCAAATACACATATGTATGGGTACAGAGTCCTGCCAGGTCCGGCCCAGAAGAACCACATACTATCCATTCTGCAGACCAAATGTTCATAAAAACAGGGAGAGAACACACACCCATTGAGCATTTAAAGACAAAATGGAAGAGCCTCTTTTCAATGGTTCTTGCTACACCCATTGCAGTAAAGGTGGCAGGGATAGATCATTGGATTTATCTTTCTAGAATAAAGCCAGTCCTTCCCAAACTGTTTGAAGAACAAGACTGCCCTGAAGGAGAAAGCTGCTCCTATGATCATCTGAAAGGTTCAAGATTTCACTTCAAAAAGCAAGATCCCATTGGTGCTATGGGAAGCATGAAAATCTGATCTGCCCAAACTACATTTGGTCAAATAGCTAAGTTCCTTTCTACCATCAAACAGGCAGCTCAGTGGTCACTAACATTTTTCTCATTGTTTTCTGACACTTTTTTTCTTTCTTCAACCCAGCTAGTGAGCCACAGAACCCCAAGGTAGTTGGAGAGCACATAATCTCCAGTAAGTAGGCTCTATAACCCCTTCCAGCTTGAAAAAGCTATAGAAGACAGAGACCTCCACTCCTTCAGCACCCTATAAAGAATTATGGGGATTTGGTCTCTCAGGGGAAAAAGAGATAGGAGATAGGATATGACTTTGGCTGGAAAGAGAGGTCAGGGATCCCAGCATCACCTCTCAGGATCCATATGTATAAGTTTTCATGGGTTTCTTTGAGATCTGGATGGCATAAAAGGACACAGATGCCAAGAAGAGCTCTCTACCACAGCTTTCCTCACAGTAGCCCTCCCTGTGTCCTTCAGAGTATATCCTCATCTTGCTTTTTGCTCTTTTACTCAGTCCAAACTCACTCTGTAGAGACTGTTTCTCCCTCACTCTTCACTTTTACTTTTTCAAATAAACTTTGCCACCATTCTTTGTTCATTTCATTCAATTCTTTGTTCACAGCCAGAACAACCTGAGCTCCAACTCCAAAGGGGAGACAAGAAACTCAAAGCCTGGTAATGTTTATTTGGTGAGCCACTTTCAGAAGGAGACTATATGATATTAAGACCATAGAGCTAGTATGTAATAAAATTGAGATTAAAGCCTAAACCAAGTATTACTTGAATATAGAGCTTATACATGTAACCATTCTAATACTATCTTTACATAGATTACATTTTCCATGAATGAACAGAACTCTAATAATCTACTTTATTGGAAATCCCATGTTCATAAAAAGCTTTTGAAAATTGCAAACTATCAGTCAAGTTCAATTAATGACACACTAGTTTGCCATGATCAGATACAGAATATACTCAGAATGTTAATTAGAATTTGCATTGGATTGTAGGTGTTTAGTGTAGTTAACCAGAGAATTTCAAATTTTATTACCTTTAGGGGGAAAGCTATTAGCTTCACTTTGTTACAAAGCCAAAAACTTGACTATTTACTCCAGTTCATTTTATAAATATATGGAAGACACAAAGAAAACTTGAGTGGAAAGGATGAATAACTAACAAACAAATCTATACTTTGTACTATGAAGAAAACCAATTAAAAGCTATTTCTCACTGAAAGGCAAGAGAAGTGCCCTTATTTTCAAATATTGTCCTTAAATTCAAAGACCAATGTTAAAATCCAAAGGAACCATAGGATTTAGTGGAAAGCTAACTGTTCACTCTATATCTCTGCTTTAAAGATGGAGGCATCTCTATTAGTGTGCCATGCCATAAAAAGTAAAACAAAGTGATAACAGCTGTAATGATAATAATACATATATGAATGACAGCGACGTGTCACTCCATGGCTCACTCTCTCACTCTGCACCATTTTGCAATTTATATTAATGTTATGGAACGTGGGAGTTGGAAGTGATCTCGAGAGTTTATGAGCAGTGCAGAGTTTTCTTCTACACTACACCTGTCAGGCGAACATCCAGTTTGGGCTTAACATTTCCCATGATGGGAAACTTACAGAAGATAATGAAAAGTGCCCCATTCCATTGTCGGACAGTAATAATTTTCAGATCTATTTGTTCTGCCAGGCTGCTTGTACTTCCGTGTATTAGGCCAACTTCGATTTTGAAAAGAACAGAAATATGTTTAATCTCTTCTTCCCACGAGAATACCTTAAAGTAGCAATTATATTCTTTCTTTTCTGTGGTTGTTTATCCCAGGTTCATTGAAGCAGTCATTGTAAGGAATTGTGTTAGTCGGTTTTCCATCACTGATATATTTTATGGTCACTGTAACCCTATTGCTTAAAACCTGTGGCAGTACAGTAAAACTCTTTGGCACACGTGACAGAGGAGGCCTATTGACATCATAGCAAATGAGGAGGAAGGAAAGAAGAGGCAGAGGAAGAGGACGGACAGGAGGAAGAAGAAGAAAGAGAGAGAGAAAGTGGGGGAGGGGAGATCCTACTAAGCCCCGCCGCCACTGAAGTTATCCTTGAACTCCCAATAGCACCACAGGCTATTTTGTTATTACTTGATACAGTTTGGAATTGTTTATAAAAGTAAAACCCAAAGCAATTATTCCCTTTGGTGTTTTCTCCTTCTTAACTTCTGAGAAATTAAATTTTCAGCAACATTAAGACAAGAATCTATGTTTCCAGTCTTAGAAGAAATAGTTCTGAAATATGTGTATAATTGATGGCCTTATCACTATTGTCTTACCTACGTAAGAATTCAGGTATCTTAATATAGATAGTAACCATATGCTCTATCTAAATATATGCATACTTTAAATTTCATATAATTTATTGATCTATCCTTATCCTTTAACTTTATAAGATATCCTTACCTTATTTAAATATTAATATTCTTGAAATTCTATGAGTGCTCATTTTTATGAACAATGTCATTTCACAATCTTTGATATTCATTTCCATTGTCATAGATTATCATGAATTGCATATGTAAGCAGAACTCAAAGATGGCCCAGAGAATGTCTTTCCTTAGTGCACAGACCATGTGTAGGTCCCTCTTATTGAATATAGTTAAGGCTGTAGCTACCATATCATTCCTATGATTTACTAATTGGATGATTTAGAATTGATAACTAAGGAGATTTTCTCAAGTGGGACTGAAATAATCAAGTAAGCTCTTTAAAAGGAGATCAAGTGTCAGAAAAATACTTCTGTCAGCCTGGAAATAAAAGCATAAACTCTTACAGAAATCACATAGTAATGAATTGGTAGCAGCCCCTTGGAGCTAGCAGAGGTCCCTAGCAAAAAACCATCAATGGAGACCAGACATACAACTGCAAGAACTGAATTCTGCCAACAGCCAGTTAAGTTTTATTTCTATTCCTAAGAAATTCACTTTGTCTACTGTTCTCAGTCTATCATTCCTACAGTTTAAGTGTTCCCCAGATTTTCCTGATGGTAAGAATTGCCTGTAGTACTTGATTTAAAAAACAAATTGCACACTTAGTGAATAACAAGCTACAGGTGATGGGGCTTCTTTATCTTTCTATGAGTAATATTTTTTTGTGTATTTTAAACCACGAAATGCTGGTTTATGCCATGTCCAGAAAAACAGCTCATCATATTCAAAACCAGGTATGGAACCATCTGATGACAGTCCTATTCTTAAATCATGATATTCAAAGGAAAAGAAAATAAAACTTCCATGTTTGTTCCAGCTCCTTACATTTCTTGTCCAGAATTTCAAAATTACTATCATTTTGTTACCGCTCAGCTCTGGTAATAAAATATGTTTTCCAGTACACCGCTATAGTTTGATTGGCTCCTTTTTGCTCTACTGTTGGGAGACAGAGTCCCACCTTAAGTTTCTAAGTGTGGTTGAAAACACAATACCTAATTTTGGGCAGATGAGACTGATAGCAGTATATTAATCACATAGTCTCTCAGTCTTGTGAAGGGTGACACCACATGCCACACAGGGCCACATAAGGATTTCAATATAGAACAGAGTTAACAACCAGGAACTGTGAGAACTGCAATATATTGAGTGTGGGACGAATCTCTAGTTCCAGCAGGAGGACGTAGTTGGCCTGGTTAATTATTTTATGGGCTGCCATAGAACTGAAATCTACACCCAAGGAAAATTAGGGAATGCTCTTCATCCATTTGATCTTATTAGACTGGGGAATCTTATCCCTGAGAGTACAGTGGGTAGAAAAACTTCTGATTAGGCATTTGGAAACTCAGTTTCACCAGATGTAAAGCCAGCATATAATATAGGGCTTTAATTTTAAGCTTTCCATCACACACTAGCTTCAATAAACAGTGACAAGTGTTACATTCAGCATATCCTGTATATATACACCTAAATGATAGACTATACTTCACTTAATCATGATAGGGGAGTGAATATTTAACAGATATTTATATGTAGCTACTCTCTAAGCATACATTTATAACAACAGCAACACAGGTTCCTAGATTCCAGTTGAACATACATCATGCATTTGTTTACTATGAAAATATCAAATCCAAAAATTATTAATGGGGAAAGATATTCAATTATGTTATCATGAAGTTTAAGTCTGTTTTTAAAGTAATTTCAATTGTGCATATCACTTAGAGAAGTTTCAAATCTTTACAAACAACCTAACATCCTCTTCTCACTTTCTATGTCATTATATATGAATCCTAGGAGAGGATGTTTCTTGGTTAATTAATTCATTAATATAGTCTTGGCTATAGCCAGGATTGTGTCTGGAAACAGAGAATCTGATTACCCCTGTTCAATCATCCCACACTTTCCCGCGCTTTTCCTTCCTCTTTTCTCCCTTTTCCTTTACCCTCTTCTTAGCACCTCTGCAAGTTAATGAAACTTAAGGAAAGAATTCAGCTTCAAAGTTAAAAAGAAGGCAGTAAGGTATTATAACTTTTAGCCAAAATTTGTACGCTCTAAAGTGGAATGAGCCTAAAAGACTAAAGTATTATAGTTATAGAACCTTTATGGGATGGATATAATCCTAAAACATCATTAAGGTTGATGTGGGGTGTAATCTAATCAAAAGGATCAAAGTGACCATTAAGAATATGGTTAAATTAAAGTGTCATTTCTGTGAAGGAACTCTGGGATGTTGAGAGATTTTCTTCCTAAATACCTACTTCATAAGCACATTCTTTACATATTCATGTTTAAAGTCTATCTACATGTAACATAAAAAAGTGGGAAAAGTATATCTGTTTGAGACTTGGGGGACAACATTAATGTTTTGTTCATATATTCCTATTCATATGTACCTCCGCTAACTGAGAATACAGAATCAAACTTGCAATAAAAACAATTAAATGAAACATTCGAAATCTAGTGAGTTGAACTTGAAAAACTTAGGTTACGAAGTAATCACAAGCATCATATATGTCAATGTAATTGTTGTAAATGTGAAACATGATCTAGCTTAAACCATATTTAATCAGAGATGGACAATGGTTCAGAAATGTAATATTTTCATTTTAAAGATGTTAACATTCATTACTATATTAGATTCATGTTTTTAAAACTTTTTTGACACTGGGCTTAGGCCCAGAGGAATCTTGAAAATCAAAATTGACAGTACATATTTAACTATCATAACCACTCAGCAATTATTCTTAGCTGCTATAGTCTCATCCAATAACTTCACAATCTAGGAACTTGTGTGCATATTGAGATTCCTATGGAAGTTATAGCATTAATAAAATTGAGTTTTAAATTTCCCTAGGCTCAACCTAGACATTAAGAATATAAATGTAAATTAACAGAGAAGAACTAGCAGCCATGAATACTAACGCTCAAATCACAATTATTTTCATTTAAATTTTACACTGACATCAGGGAAACAATTTCTCCTCCTTTCCTCCAAAGATATCATATTAATAATTCTAGCAGTTTTCCTGTGATGGGACAACATGGAATGTAACATCTTTACATTGCTTAGAAAGCAAGCATATTGAAAAATACTGCTTGATAGATCATATTTGCTTTGTTTATAGGACAATTTTAGAGACTAAACCGAAATAATCTACTCCTGAGTTTAAGAAGATTCTAAGTTTTAAAAATATGCGTTGAGTTGAGTGTACTTACTAACCAGTAGTCTGTCAGTGATATGTAGTACTAGCAATTATAACAAAAAGAAGTATAAAGTAAACAGCTACAGCACCAACAACTCTACATAATGATGTAGCTAGGTTTCCCCTAATATTTAAGGTGATCCTACAGTGACTAGAGAGAGTTTGTATCGCTTATGTAGCTCTACTGGGTCTTCTTTATTTCTCTTTCCCTTCATATTTGAAGAACAGAGGGAAAGAAGGAAAGTAAAACAAATTTCTAGCTTTTGAGCGTTTGGGTTTCTTACATTTGGTAAAGGAAAGAATCACCTATGGGTGGAAAATTAGGTGCAAGGAGTTGGGGGATCCTTGGTGATAAATGAATACCCAAGGTCAAACCCTGTTGAGAGTAAAAGTGAACTTGTCCAGTGAGTGGCTCCAACCCAAAGTTCAGCACTTGAAATATGTTTTTTTAGTAGGGTAGGATTGAGTGCAGCAATTGCAGCAAGTATCTTAGTTTCTGTGTCCTAACTTGTCAGTCCTTTATTCAAGGCAAGGGTTTGATACTCTTCATCTGTTTTATATTCTCCACCACAACCATACACACTCAGCTAACTTCTCTGTGAACTCTCTCCTCTGTCATAAGACTCTTCTTTGGTACCACTGATGGCTTTCCTCTGAGAAACATAATTACATTCCTACATTTTAATTGGTGTAATCATAATCCAAATTAATAATCAATTTTATACATTACTACAAAGATCATTGTTTAAAAAGTATGACTAGTAAAAAGGTTTTCTTTAAAGTTCACATAGATTAAAAAGTAAAAACATACATATTTTAACCAAGAATTTTGAAACAAAGGAAAAAGGAATGTTTTACCTTAGAGATGTTCAAATATTGTAAAACAATCATAATACAATATGATATTAGATCAGAAAAAGTCATTCAAATCAGTGGAACAGAATTTGAAATCAAACATTTAAGCAGGTTTATAAAGGTGTTTTTAAATTTGATTTGTTTGGTTAATAATGTGCTTCTGATCAATTATAAGACCATTATCCTACACAAAAGAGTAAATGACCTATCAAGTAAAGGAAAAAATAGGCTGTGTTAATTGAAATCATGAATGAAAACAAAATTTAAATTTATGAATGTTAAAAAACAATGTAACAGAAGAAAATATAGATATTCTTAAAATTATGAGGTTGTAAAGTCTTCCTAAGCAAAGTACAAAACCCAACCTTCATGACAGATTTGACAACATCAAATGATAAACTGAATGAAAAAAGTCTATAGAATAGTGCATAAAATTTAAAAACTGTGCATAAATAAAAATAGGTGTAAACATATTAAATAAAGGAGCAATACCAAAAACACATCACACTTCCATCAAAATCATAAGGAAATGAAATAATAGATACTTTAAGAAAGAAAAAAAAACTATAAGTGAAAAAATCTCAACATTACTAGCAATGAAGCAAATCTATATTAAAACATCCATGAGATACTTTTGCTCATCAGATTTAAAATTTTTGGTGTTGTACAATGTTTAGTATAGGCAAAATGGAAATTTTCATATGCTTTTGTTGAAGCCTCTGGAAGGGACATTTGGCAGCGTCTAACAAGGATTTGATCCATCATATCCATCCTAGGAATCAATTCTAAGGAAATTCTCATTCAAGGGCAAAAAGACATAATGAAAATAAAGAATGAATTAAAGACCTTTTGTTATCACATTATTTGCAGTAGGAAGTAATTGGAAATAACCCATGTCTAATAATAGAAAAAATATTTGAATAAGTAACAGCATAACCACATAGTGGAATACTATGCAGTTATTCTTAAAATGAGAAAGATCTATAGTTATTGATGTGTCGTGCTGCTATATCTTTAGTCAGAAAAAGCGTGTTGAAGAATCCTGAATATAATGTGACACAATTTAGGTAAGGAAATGCATATGAAAATTTTGCATGTTTAAATGCATAGAAATAAATTTATATCAAATTATTGTAGGGTAAAACTTAAGGGGAGCCATAGTAGAGTAGTTAAGAACATAGCTGTGTGATCTTTGGAAAGTTATTTAAACTATCTGTGCCTCTGTTTATTTATCTACAAAGTGTTAGTTATATTATTGCTTTCTTCAATAATTTTATCCTTTGTGAGGATAAAATGAGGCAATGTATATAAAACACTGAAAATGAAGCCTGGTGCATAGTATAGGCTTAATATTATTATATTTTTTTATTTTTCTGTAAGAATCCATTCATAGATTGCCTGTGATATAAAAAGAAAAAAGTGAGGAACGAAAATAGCCATCAGATAGAAATGCTTCTAAATACTGCAAAATGAAGACAAAAAGAAAAAATAAATTGCCTATACTGGAATTTAATTATACCACAATCGGATAGAATATGGCATTTATAATATATATTTTAATTTATGCCTTTTGTAGAAATAAAATGTGGCCACAGCTTCTCTTGCAACAGGTGAAGTCTATGTGAATCTGAGCTTGTCCTATGATTTTCTTTGACCAATAAAAGATGGCAGAACAAGGCTGTGGTTGTTCTGGAGCCATCACCTTCCACAGCTTTGTATCTTCTACCTTTGCTAACTAGGAATGCTGCCCCAAAACGATCAAACGAAAAAACTGGCATAACCTACTAGAAAATGAAAGACCATGTGGAGGAGCACCAAGAACTGAGGCATTCAGGAAACATCCAGCTTGTCTTGCCAGACATGAGAGTGGCACTGCCTTGTACGTTTTAAAGCAGCCAACCCTCCACATGAATGCGGCTACAAAAAAAAGTGTCAAGTGCTACCTTCGGCAGCACAAATACTAAAATTGGAATGATACAGAGAAGATTAACATGGCCCTTGTGCAAGAATGGCACACAAATTTGTGAAGTGTTCCATATTAAAAAAAAAAAAAAAAAGGAAAAGAAACCAGTAGAGCAAATAGGCAGCTCACACCCAGAATCATGAGAAACAATAAATTGCTCTTGTTTTAAGTCACTAAGCCTTAGGGTCATGTAACATGCAATAGGGCCGGGTATATAGCTCAGGGACACATCACCTGCGTGGCAAGCACAAGGTCCTGAGTTTGATTCCCAGTACAAAATAAATAAATAAATAACACACAACAGTAGTTAACTGGTAGAGAGAATATGAGATCTCATAGAGAGAGACCATAAGGAAAGAGAGACTCAGAAACTTCAGTTGTTTCACCATGAAAGCACCAGACATATGAGTGTGGCCGTGTGGGAAGAACTCAGTCCTAAATGATCTTTCATTTGGAATGTAGCTATGTTTGTGAGCTGGGACACCACCAGCATAAAGAGTTTCCACGTACAAAACAGTGAGAAATGACAAGTTGCTCTTTTAAACTGCCAAGTTTTTCAGTAATTTACTACGCAGCGATAGATGCCTGAACCTATGCTAAAGAAGCCTAATTTACTGGATGCATTGTAATTCCTATAGTTTGAATATGTTTTTTTCCCCAAGAAATGCTTGGTCCCTGATATGGTAGTGTTGGGTGGTGATGTGCAACTTTTCACAAGTGAGCACTACTGGGGATTAACTGTGTCATGAAGGTGATGTTTTTGGAAGGAATTAATGCATTCTACTGGTTAATTCTCACAAAAGCATTGTTGTAAAAGAGTGAGCAGATTCCTGAATGATTCTCTGGTTTCCTGTCTCACTTCGTGATCTCCTCCTCCTGTACAAACTCCACTCATGATGCGATCTGCCATGTGACCGTCTGTCATGCCTGTGCCATACTCTTTGGACTTTCAATCTACAAAACTGTGTAATAAATAAACTTCTTTTCTTTATTAGTTACCCAGCATCAGTTTTTTTTTATAGCAATAGAAAATGAACTAATACAGAAATATTATCATTTAAACTCCTTATTATTTCTTAAACATGGTCATGGCACAGACCAATAGTATTAAATCACAATACCAGGTTTTAAAGGAAAAATTCTTATATGGAAGAGGAGGCATGATAATTCCAATTATTTAAGCATAGGCATTCAATTAGAATGTAACATAAACTATATAAAATAAGTATCCCTTAATTGCCATGACCTGCATAGCCAGGGGGGATCTTGAAAGGGGGAAAAGGGAAATTAAGTAGACACTCACTAAAAGGAAAGCTGGCACCTGGTGGGACCTGACCTCTCTAATGGAGAGGCAGCAACAACCCAGCATCGTCTGCGTCTTTATTTATACACATAAAAATGGGGGAAGTGTGCAACAGGGCTGAAAGTGAAAGGTCTCAGGGTTTTTCTCAGACCACTGAAAATGAAATATTCTCTGAGCGATCTGTGCTGTAGCTAACAGGGAGGAAATCCAATGCCCGACACCTGCTGGACTGGCTTTGCTCTAGTCCCGACAACTTGTTTATGTGCCTCTCTTCTGGTGCTTCATGTTCTTGGGACTGGCCTTGCTCTAGCCTCAAATGTGTGGTCAATCTCTAGCTCAGCTGCTTCCCACACTTAATTCTTCTCATTACTGTTTTAACCTTTGGTCTTAGAAATAAAGTTTTTAAATTCAAAATTGCTCCCAATTATTTAGATGACCTACTATATATAATCAAAATTTATCTAAGGACATGTGCCTGATATTATGGAAATAAGAGTACAGTAAGTTAAATATACATCTAAATAACAATGATAAAAGCACAATGGAATAAACCCCAAATAGGAAATAGTTCAGAGGAGAGCATTTCAGGATGGAAGTTCAAGAGGGAGCATCTTAGAAAAGGCAGTAGTCTGAAAAATAAGTGAATGTAAGTCTGAAAAAATATGGAGAGACCACTAAAAAGAGAAAAGTACATTCCAGGCAGATGAAAGTATCTTTTGAATTAAATAATTTTAGATTTTATTCATAGCAGAATTTAAGCAAAAGCACAGACTGTTTCACTGTACCAAATGTTCATCTGATGGCCTGTGAGAAAAACCAAACTTCACAAAATTTCAAGGGAGACAAAAGCAGCATTAGCCTGAGGCATTCTGGAACTTTGATCGAGGCATGAAGTGCCCTGTGAAATCAGTAAGCTTACTATTTGGTAGTAGATAATTCCTGCCTATTTTCCATTTTGTGATTGGAATTCCTTAGTTGATAAAAGAAAGAGGTCCTGGAGAAGTGTGCATTATTGTAATGATATTAACAAAAAAGTGTTTTAATACAAAATTTGGAGATAAAATCATATTTTCTAAATGAAAGTCAAGAATAGGTAATAAATAATAGTTCTGTTTTTATTTTAAATAATAGTTTTCTGATTGTGAAGTTATATATATTAATTTTGGAAAATAAAGTATAAAATATAAAAGGAAAATTTCAATTGTCAGAAATTCCATGAATTGCCACTAATATTGTTACTTCTTTTACCAATCCCTTCCCTATACCCCTATCTTTGGTCTGTGTATTCTAATTAATTTGACTGGATTATATACGAATTCAATCTGTATTTTTTTCAACTTAAAAATATATGGGGGATCAATTCAGTTTTAAGCAAGATGAACTTGAAGTAATTGCGAAGTATTAATATGAAATATTCAGTCAAATATTAAAGATGCAGCCGAGGAGGAATGTCATGGCAAAGAAAATGATCTTGAAGATGTCAATCTAGAAGTAATTATTGGCACCAGATATCCACTCTATTTCAAAGCATGAGTTATTGGGGTAAGAAAGTAGTTAACTCAGGTGGAATAGAGTAGAATATTTCAGAATGCATCACATGACTGTTGTAAGTATTCATGCTGCATTGCAATGTAAAAATCAATCTCTCATTGTGAATCTAAGGACTGAGCCTTTAGGAACAATAAAGATACTGACAGGAGGGGAATCACGGTCTTAAGGAAAGAAGACAATCAATGGTTGGCATTGGTCTCTGAATCACTTGTACATTCTTAAAGATTATTGAGGACTCAAAGTGTTATTTTTTTGTGGGTTAATCCTATTGATATTTATGGATCAGAACATAAAATAGACAGAAATCTATATTCATATATTGATTCACTTAAAATAATTTTAATGAACCTATTATGAAATTAAGGTTGCACAGACACCTTAAAATACTCAAAAGCAGTCTCTAAGAGTCTCTGGACCACACTGAGAATAGGAAGCACATAAAACAGAGAGGAAAAGAAGAATAAAGATCAAAACTGTTTTATTGATAGTGAATATAACAATTGAATTGACATGAGCAAAGGTCCTTTGAACTGTACATCAGATCAGACCATGACTGTCCTGACTTCCCATTGTCCTTAGGGTAAAATCTAAATTCCAAATTAAGGCCCCAAGGATACTTGTCTTCCATCACTCCTTCTCCTACTCTACTTATGCTTCATTACACACTATACACAGGTTTTCCTTTTTATCCTTGATGTGCCAGGTATTTCTTCTAATAATTACCATAGATTCTGTTTTCTCTTCCTGGAATGCTAACTAGTACACAATCTCCAAGTCTCAGATTAATAGCCACTGGTTTAGGCAAGCCAACCTAGCCACTTCAGCTCCAATCCATATGGAGTCTCCTTTGTTCTCTTACAAATACCTTATTCTCTTACTTCGGAGCACCCATCAGTTTAGAATTATGATATCCATTGTAGGATGATGGTGTTTATTTTCTGCCAGTAGATTGCGATATCCACAAGTGTAGGAATAGGTCTGTTTTGTTTAACATTCTTTTCCCAATATATAGCACTGGATAAGGACATAGGTGGTGTGTGCTGTAAATGTTTGCTTAGTGAAAGCATGAATAATAGTGAAAACTATATGCAGCTGATTTTCTTAATCTGAAAAGAAATTATTCATGTTTGTTGTTTTGTGTGGAACTGTAAACTGTTAGTTCCCAATTTTCATATAAAATGCATTTTCAAGTCTGTTTTTTATATGCTATCCTAATAATTATTACCATCAAATAGCAATCATTAATGTATGTGGCTATAAAGGCTTTTTTCAGCTATTATTAAACATGCATTTTAGAAGCATTAAATGATTTAGTTACTTCAGTATAAATTAATAGTTACCTGTTAGTCAATCATGATAATAATTGATTTAAAAGGTTATGATGATGAGGTCGCAAAGTTAGAGAGAAGTTCAAGTGCATTTAAATGCCAACGGAACAATCCTAATTGTTCTATACTCTTTTCAAATTCTTTTTTTTACAACGTAATTTCATCTCTCAAACAGAAATCATGGTACATTTTGAAATCAATTTTCCACTTTTCGACAACTGTGATAGTTAAAAACTGCCAGAAAGTAATATTCTTAAACGTATTTGCAATAAAAAGACAAACACTAGCATGCAGCCAGCTTCCAGATCAGCAAGAGAAGGCACTATGTTATCTTTATGATGATACAAATTATTGTTATTACTATTTTGGTTTATGTGTACAAATATCAAATCTAAGTGAATTTTATATAAATTAAAGAGCAAGATACCATTCTTTTAACTGTCTATAATTTTAAATTTAGGTAATTACTTGAATATATTATAGTATGAGTGAATGACCACTGCACCCTATTGAGAAGCCTTGCTTTCTGAAGCTTATGATTAATCTCTATTAAGGATACATACTATTTTCAGAGTAAGTTGCCACAGCATTGACAGAGGCTTTCCAGTGAAGGATATTATATAAGAATGTATACTTTCTTGAGCAGGGCTAGCTATATGAACTACAAAGTGACTTGCTGAGCCCAAGGTTTACAAAACGCAAACACATTTTGCTTTTCCTTGGCACCAGAGCAGGAGAAGTAGCTCCACATTGTCCATTTGGATACTAAATCGGAATAGGTAAAGAGAAGATTTTAATGGGCTTGTCTGTTGTTCTCCCAAGCCTTACTAGGGTGTATGAAGAAAATAACTCATCAGACTCTACTGTGAACAGATGGATGCAGAATCCTGACCACCAACTGTTCACATCCATGATCAAGTGAGCTTCCTCCAATGTGGCTGCTTTCCCCAGTGGAGCACAGCCAGAGGAAAATGGGCACTCCCCAGCAGCAAGCTGGTGACTGATATTTTACAGACCTGTTTGTGGAAGTCGTTTGGGTAGAAAATCATCAAGGCACCTTACCTACTTCTAATCACTGTAGCCCAAAGCCAACATGCCAGCACTATTTTTAACCTATGGTAGCTGATCACCAGCTGATGGCATTATCAGTTGCAATAGGAAACAATGGTTCACCACAACAAGTACTTATTGAAAGTCTGCCTTTAAAAACATCTTCCATTAGACAAGCAACCAAATAAAACTCCTCCATTTCAAATGGTATACATTGATTTTCTTTATGTAATTGTTATTGACTTTAGTCTTCTAATATTATTGTACTTACACTCTTACTTATGAGGTTATTTAGAAACAAGATTGAGATAAGTGATATTTTCCATTCTTCTTTTTCTTACAGGATGCAACCTATGGATTAAACAAATATATTTAAAAAATCAAAGCTAGAACATTTAAATATTGTTCCCTGAGACTGAGTTGTTCTAGGTACACGTTAATATCCGCTCGATATATACTTGTTGAGTAATTCGATTTTCACAAATTTTTGAACATTTGTCAGCTTCTTTAAGTATCAATTTCCTTGCCTATTATCAGTGCTGGCATAGTCCCTGGAATATGGTAGATGTTCCATATTCACCTGCTGAATCGAAGTTATATAACTGTATTAGTTCCAGGAATACCCATATGGAGGTGATTGAGTACTTGTATAAAAGTGTGTTTGACAACAAAAAGGCATATGTCTTCAAAATTTCTAGCAAATAATATGAAAAATTTAAGCCGAGCAACTGGGTATCTGTCCTATAGAGACTGCACGCTCCACTACAGTTGGCCATATTGTCCTTTACATCGACCATTCTGAAACTAGCTATTTAGCACATCTTTTTCCTGATACCCATATTGCAAATGAAAATTCTTGGTCCATGAACAAAACTACCTGAAAATTCAGCAATTTCCTGTTGCTTAAATGTGTCAGGGGAATCTGTAAAGTTGAATAAGTGTTTTAGGAAATTCACCTATACTATACAGAAATGGACATCTGAAAGCAGCAAATTAGTTTTTGGGAAAAGGAGAAAAGTGATACAACCCTTTATACTTTAGAATTAGGATGGAAAACAATGTTTCATAAGAACTACTGGGTTGCAGGTGCAGACCAACTGAATGAAGGACACCAGGGAGCCACAGGAGACTGGTAAGGAAAATGAGAGGGAAAAATGTGAGAGAAAATATAAGGACTAGTCACTAGTATTGTTAAAATAATTAAACAGATTGCTGAATTGCCAGGAGAGAAGAAGGTTAAATCACTTCTCATGAAATCTGTAGGCATCACTCCCTTCTTTACATGTCTTCAAAAAAAACAGAACAAAACAACATCAACATCAAAAAAAAAAAAAAAAAAGAAAAACAGAAAGTGAGATGATCATGGTTTTAAATTGTACATTCCATTTCCAGGTCTGTCCTGGGTTTTCTCTCTCTCGTTTTGCCAGAATTCCCTTTCCTTAATCACTGGTAACAGAATGTCACTAAATTCGAAATGTTTCTAGTCGTTGGACAAGTTGCTGACCAGGTGTTTCTTTTTTCCTTTCACAACTTTGAGGTAGGTTTAAGGAGGTATCCTGTGAAAGTCTTTTCCCTCCAAGGTTCAGAGATTAGGCAGTTCTTTTTTTTGTTTTTCGTATATGTGCTGCCGAAGCGAGCACGGAGTAATCAGTTTTTAATAAGAAATCTTTCACTCTTTCGTGTATTTAAAATTGATAGAAGCGTTTATACTTATATAAAGGGCTTGGTATTGTTTTGAAGGAGAGTGGTTTTTAAGGCGGTTCGTTTACATACCAGTGGCAAGACCCAGATTTTATAGCCTTACTTTCTCCACTGCTTTTTTCAATAGCCTAACAGAGATCACACAGGAAACAGTTCCTGTGCCCCTGCAGACTCCGGTTGTCATCTTTTGTTTCTTTGTTGGCAGAGCGGTAGGACAGGAAGGGGGTGGGGGTTTGAGCCACAGGGGCCCAAATGATTCCCGCCTGAAGCCCAAGGCAGTGTTGGAAAAGGGACGATAGCAGTAAATGTGCTCTTGATTCCCTGATTCTTCCCTCGAGAGTGTTCAGCTCAAAGCATATCCTCCCTTCCGTGGTGTGATGTGTTTACAATGCTCCCTCTTTGCAAATACCTGTATCAAAAGCCGGGAAGATGGGAACACAAGGTTCCGAGATCTCCCCCTGGCGTCATCCTACACTACTTCTCTCTTGGAAACTGAACCCAGTTCCTCAGGCTCAGGAGCGCAGAGCTCATCCAGTCCAGAAGCCTTCCTAAGCAGCCGCTGCCACTCAGGGAGGGGAACAGCTGGAAGCTTTGGTGCACGCAAAAAAGCAACTCATCCCGGTAATTAGCACCAGCCACTGCTCCAAACGTGCCTTATTGCAACCCCTAGCGGGCTCCCAACTTGGCAATAGCTTCTCGCTCTCCTAGCTCCGTTCTTATGGAGGAGAATTAAAAACGTGCGTGCACACTTACACATTCACACATGCCCTTCTTTCTTTACTCAAGAAAAACATCAGTAAACGTCCTTCGCCCAAAGAAGATTCGACTCTTCGCGCTAATATTTCTTTACCTAGAGATTAGCAGAACAGTCCCTAGGAACACACACGGGGCTGTTTGTTCTTCGCGCCCCCTTTCTGGCTGTGGCTAAGGTGGCACTGGGGGTTAAGGGTCTTGAGAGTGTGCAAGACTCAGGTGCTTTTTTGTTTTTTTGTTTTTTCGTTTTTTTTTTTTTTTTTTTTTTTTTTTTTTTTTTTTTTTTTTTTTTTTTTTTTTTTTTTTTTTTTTTTTTTTTTTTTTTTTTTTTTTTTTTTTTTTTTCAGTTGGTGCGACTCCCCTGGCCCGGCACTTGGTATCTCCCACGGTCTAGTTCTAGCTGGAAAGCCGGGAAGAAAGCTGCTGTGGGCGTAGCCGCCGCCCTTTCCGGAACAGGAACCTGTTCTAAGAAGAGGGTGCCAGTGCCTCCCACTTTAGTCACATCTGGCCCAGCTGTGCAGATGTTAGCGGCTGGAGAGTGCCTTCATGCGAGGCGCTCCCAAGTCCTGAGCATGCCCAGTCGGA
>RJWM01016672.1:0-44859 GCA_004363535.1 Dasyprocta punctata
AGAAAATAACCAGCATTCCACCAGCCCCTGGAACCCACAAGAAAAGCCATTATCCTCATGCCCAACACCAACGAATATTTACTTTTATTCCCCTAATAAATAATACTGGGAATTGACTGGCAGTGCTCGAGAGCATGGCACTCTGTCAAGAGAGTGCAGTCAAGAAAAGGCCCTTCCCAAAGTGGCCTGCTGTTGAGCAGGGGTGGTATCTGTCAGTGTACTTGCTTCCAGGGCCCCTAGGCCATGTCTTGGATCCTTCCAGGCCTCCTCAGTATAGAGGTTGAGCTTCCCACCAAAGACCATTCTTGTGCTTGTGACTCATGAGAGTGAATTGGAAACAGCTCAGAAGTAACAGGACAGCTTTATTTTGTTTTATTTGGTTTATTTTGTTTAAAATTATTAATACAAGCCTGGTGTGGTGGTGCAATGCCTGTAATCCCAACTCTCTGGGAGGCTGAGGCAGGAGGACTGCAAGTTTGAACCCTGCCTGGGCAATCTGGTAACTTTGCAAGACCCTGTCTCAAAAAAAAAAAAGGGGGGGGGCTGGGAATGAACTCAGTGTGAAGGCCTTAGGCTCAACTCTCAGTACAACAACAATAACAACCAAATAAATAAAATTACTAATGCAACTGTTAATACATTCATAATAACATGTTTACAGGTAAGTGTCTCTCGTAATGTGCTGGAATAAGTATGGGGCCAGAGGCCTTAAAGTATGGCTTTAGAGAAGTGCGTTGAGTGTTGCTGTTTGTGCAAGCAGAATCTTCCTAGCAAAAACAGACTCCTGAGGTACCAGAGTGCGGTGAGTTGGAAGGGTCCAGCCTCATTGCTGTCATGAATTCCAACCTGAAAATTAATGGAAGGCGGTACAGCGCTCTAAGGAGGCACCTTCTCTTCCCTCCTAAGTGCTTAGCCTGTGCTAGAGAGGGTGATGGGTGAGGATCTCGCCTCCTCCCCAAGCCACCTTGGCCGGAGTAGCACCAAGATGGTCCCCTGAGCAAACCATCCAGCAATTAGAATCATAATCCTACAGAACTGAGTCCTTCAGGCCACCGCCTCTTTCCTGAGTGGGTTAGAAGAGTGTGGAGAAAATAATGAAGAATTTATGTGAGTAGGAATGTACCATTGACAAAGTGCTGGCCATTTCTCCATCTGTTATGCTTTGCTTTGTTTTGTGGCTTTGCTTTATTTTGTGAAGGCAGAAAGGTATGAATTGAAAGATCTTTTCTTAATTTTGAGATGCAAGTTGTTTGTGGCTTTGAAGTCACAGATTTAGAAGTGAGTTCCCAGTATGCCACCTACTAGTCTTGTGACCTCTGGCAAGTAGGTTCATATTAGTAAACTGTAGTTTATTCAGCTAGAAAACAGACATAATAGTATCATCTAATTAGCCTATAAAACTTGTGAAGTTTTAAATTCTGTGATGAAAATAAAGGCGGACAACTCAAGACTTAGAATGCCTAGATGCAATAATAGTAGCTTTAATTATGTGTTCTCAGTGTTATTATATAATGTGATTCTCATAGACATGACAAGAAAAATCACTCTGATTTTATTAGTGGATAAAATATTGAACTATTGACACATATACATCATGAATAAGTCTTGAAAATATTATATAAGTGAAAAAAGTCATATATGAGACTACCTATTATATAGTTCTATTATATAATTATACAATCCTAAAATGTCCAAAACAGATGATTTTTAGAGACTATAAGTAGATTTAGTGGTTGGCTCAAACTGGGGATGAGAAAGGAGATTAACTGCAGAATGTGATAATGGATCTCACTGGGGCATGAATATGTTCTAAAATTGATTTGTGACGGTAGCAACACTTGGTAAATTTACTGAAAGTCATTGTACTATGCACCTGAAAATGGGTGAATTATATGAAACATGAAATATATATTAATAAAAGTTTTTTCTTTCTGGTACTAGGGGTGGAACCTAGTGCCTTGGCACCAAAAAAATTTTTAAGAAGTTTTTGTGAGACAGGTTCTTTCCAAATTGGTAAACTGCCCAGGCTGAACTTGAACTTGCAATCTTCCTGCCTCAGGCTTCCAGAGTGCTGGGATGAAAAGCACACACCACAACACTCAGCTAATAGAAGTACTTAAAAAGATAGAAAGTATCATGGGAGGTGAGGAAGAACAGAGTTGAGGTTTCCTATAATTTATTCATTTCACGATGGTGTAGGTTTTTTTAATTAGTGCTCAATTTTAATTAAAATTAACAGTTCAGATGAGGAACAGGACTAAAATAGAGTTTAATATCAACTTCTGGAAAATCGCATTTATATATATAAAAAACAAAGCCAGCAGAAGTCCAAAAAGAGGTGTAGCTCACATTATTGCACATAGATGAAATATGCTCTTTAGGGTCGAACAATACTCAAGCCGGGCCAGGAATAGGTAGAAACAAACACAGAAGACAAACCTGCACATAGTATTTACTCTGGATTCAGAACTCACTAGTAGCCTCAATAAGCCCTTTACCAAAAAGACTGCAGGGTCTTCAATACATTTCAGTTACACTCATACTCTTTTGTTCCAATCATGTACAAGTTCAGTGTGGAAATCTACCTCACCTAATGGGACATCTAAAACACTAAAACCTCCCAGGGCCTGTGCTCATGGACAAGAGGGGCACTATGGTATATTTCTTTATTTAACTTTTTTTCAGTGCTGGGATTTGAACCCAGGGATCTGTGCATGTTAGACAAGCACTGTACCACTGAACTGCATGTCCAACCCAACAGTCATTTTGCCTGTCGTCATTTTTCATAGACAGACAAGGCAAACAGCAGGGGTACAGCTATTATTAAAATTACCAGTAAATGAAAGGATAGAACTAAGACAACTGAGCTGGGCGTGGTGGCGCACGCCTTTAATCCCAGCACTCGGGAGGCTGAGGTAGGTGGAGTGTTGTGCGTTCGAGGCCAGCTTGGGCTACAATGCGAGCGCAAGGCTGGCCTGAGCTACATAGCGCGACCCTGCCTCAAAAAACCAGGGCTGGGAGTTTGGCTCAGTGGCTTAAGCGCCTGCCCTGGCAGGCGTGAGGCTGTGAGTTTGATCCCCGGTGCTGCAAAAAAAAAAAAAAAAAAAAAAAACTAAGACAACTGGAGAATGTGGAAGTGACAGTGTCTTAAGGGAGAATGGGGAATAATAGGCTTTTGTGAGACACAAAAGCATAAGTAGTAACTGTGGTTAACTTTTCTTAAATTCTTAGTATCTTCCAGGCACTGTTCTAATACCTTTATAGGTATCAGTTTTTACAAACTGCATAACATTGCAAACTGAGATGTGTTATTATTTCTACTTTAGATGATGAACTTGAAGTACAAAAAATTAATATATTACAGAGTCCTAAATTAATATATGACAGTGAAGATTTGAATCCAGAGCACCTGTATTTTACTCTGATGCTATTAAAGTTTCTTAAAAAAGAGAAGCAGCTTGTCAGAAGTGAGTAAAAGTCCTCAGTCATGTGCTGTAGGTTTGAGCCTGAGACTTTGTTCAGAGATTTTGCTGAAGGAAATATAATGTTTTTTGTATAAATCAGAACCACATCAGATGTCTTGCTGGCGTGTGGAGGAAGTTCTTTCTGCTTATTGCTGCTGAGTGCCATTCTCCTACACTAGTATTTTAGAATGCCAGACAACTCCTTCATTTCACTGTATTTGAAGTGTGGCTATGCTCATTCCTATAATGAACCAAACTCAAGTTTCTGGAACAACATTCAGATGAACTTAAGCAATTCCAGAATCTGCGCCCATGCTCCAAGTCACGTTCTACCTCCCCTGGCCCCATTTTGATTTGCTGCACTGAAAAGAATACCCACACCTAGGGGACAAATAGACCACATCAACACAGCGCTCCAGAAGTAATGGGTGAAGATCTGTGTAGCTCAGTGGTGCAGTATTGCTCACCATGGGCAAAGTCTGAGTTTTGATCCCTCAGCACTGCAAAATAAACAAGCAGCAACAAAACTGTTATGTTTCCAAGGGCCAACAAACAAACAAACAAACAAAAGTAGCATATGAAATCCTTATGTTCAAATTATAGGGATGTGCTCCACAGTAAAGCAAAAAAAGCCTAATTAATTTTAATTGTATAAGTAGGTTAAATGGAAGTCATATTCTCACTTCTTTTTAAGCAAATATGTTTTATGTGTAAATTTTTTTGTTAGACTTAATGCTATGCACATGTATGAAACAGGAAATTTGTAAGTAGAAATAAAAGGAATTCTTGTTTTGTAGATATTGTACAGGGAAGAGAAAAAGTTGAAGAAAAAATTAACATAGTAATGAAAAGATCAGAGAGAAGAGTGATAGTAATCTGGCAGACTTGGGATGGGGGAATGGATATGATTTTTAAAAGTATTGTCTTGTGTGGGAGGAAATACTGAATTAATGCATGCTCATGTAACCAAGATATCCAAGTTTGAAGAAATGTATTCTGTGGCAAGTTAATGCCTCATAATAGTCCCCAATTACTCCAAAGTAACACTGGGCATATATTCTTTCAGATATATGTGCATATAAAGTATACACGTTTCCCATATAACCACCCATGAAAAGTCACTGATCATATCTGATTAGTTGCAGGCTTTGCTTACAATTTCTTTCTGTATTTTAACAAATGTGGAATTGTGCTATCCAAATTGGTTTTTTTGCAACTTAATTTTTAATAATGTAATCCAAGCTTAGATCAGTTTGGCTATGAACATAGATATCCTTTGTATAGTTACTCTTTCATACATATGCTAATCGTTTTTATTGAACCATCATTTTGCTTACATATTGATGGGTTGTTCTACTTTTTCATCATGAGGGAAATGTTGCAGTAAATATTCTTTTTTTTTTTTTTTTTTTTTTTGCGGCACCGGGGATCAAACTCACAGCCTCATGCCTGCCAGGGCAGGCGCTTAAGGCACTGAGCCAAACTCCCGGCCCTGGATTTTTTGAGGCAGGGTCGCACTATGTAGCTCAGGCCGGCCTTGAGCTCGCGTTGTAGCCCAAGCCGGCCTCGAACTCACAACGCTCCGCCTACCTCAGCCTCCCGAGTGCTGGGATTAAAGGCGTGCGCCACCACGCCTGGCCGCAGTAAATATTCTTGAATGTATTGTATAGGAACAATTTCCAGAAGTGACATTTTAAAGACAAACTGGATAAGTAAATTATTAAATGTCAAAATTGCCTCCAAAAATTTTTTTTTTTTAACTTTTAGGTTTTTATTTTTTAAGACAGGAAGAAGAACACAAAATGTGACACGTGTCTAGGGCACAGGAGTACTAACCTCTTCCTTTTTCACCACTCTCTGTCATTCCTTTCTCCAGTAGTAAGAGAGTGGCGTATCTTTGCTCGCCTTAGTCTATCTTCAGAGTCTTAAATGGGCTTATTTGAACTAGACAGAGCGTCGCCTCCTTGGACGGCAGGCTGGAATAAGTGACGGTTTCTTAAACACCTCACAGGAAGCATGGATGTGTGTCCTGAGGGGCAGTCGTGGTGAGGACTCTTGGGGGCGTCTGCAGGGCCCCCCACAACTCTGAGGGCCTGAATACCGCCTCTGCCTCCCCAAAACCCCAGCCTTTTTTAGCCGGCAAAGAATCCGTTTTTAAGCCCAGACAGGAAAGGGAGCAGACAGCCCACCGCTCCCGGAGGGTCGAATTTCCTCCGGTTGGGTGTGGGAGGTCCCTGCCCTGCCGCTGCCGCCCACAGCCGAGCACCTGGGGTTCTCGGCCGCCCGCCGGGGCTGCTCTGCGCACACCGTGTCACCCGCGACTGCCAGTGACCTTGACCTTACAACGCGAGCTGTGATGGCCACCACCAAAGGCGGGCTCCCTGGCCGCGCCCCTAAAACGGAAGCAGCAGCTGAACCGGCCACCAGCGTGCAGCGACCTGCTTGCTGTTCTAGGCCTGGGGCTTCAGACCACGCTGTCCCTCTTGGTTCGGTAGAACCAAGTTATGCGTGGCTGCCCTGAGAGTTTGATTCTTGTAGCAGAGTAAAAAGGACCGGGCAGACTTAGAAACTCGGAGGAGGCTGGAGAGACAGAGGCTGGGGAGCTCGGATAGGGTGGCCTCCGTGGGGACATGCACCCCTTCACTCCCTAATTCTCACCTAGTGGGAGTCTTCCTTGGGTTAAGGAACTGCCTCCAATTGGCCTAGTAAGCCATTTCTAGGCTAGAATGATTGTTAGGTCAATTTAGAAACGTATAACAATTCACATAAGTCATCAAAATGTAAAAACGCTTGAAAATGAAATACCTGGCAACATTATCAACAAGAGCAGAGAATCTGCTATCTCAATGTAATTTCCTGATGTGACCAAGGCCATTTCTTCCATTTCCATTGCCAGCCTACTCTGTAGACACTGGTGTGTGTACCCTGCTGGAATCACAGAATGTCATATTTGGGACACCCTGAAAAACAAGTCCCTTTACTTTCCCCTAGTATCTGATGATGTGAATTGGCTAGGCTCACCTAGCATGTGACAGAGTTGGGAATGGTACTATCTTCGATCATGTGTCACCCAGTCAAACAGTGGCAGGAGCAGGCAGAACATCAACTTCCCTGACCATTGGGCCACTCTGGTAGCACAGAGGCCTCAGGAAACACAGCCAGTGGGCAAAGATGTTGCATGTGACTCTGACCTGAGCCCTTGGGCTTTGTCCTGACACCTGCCTCTGTCTACACCTATTGAATGAAGGAGTCTAGAAGCATGGGTCTTGCTTTCAGTTTTCAGGTGCTGGGTTTTCACCTTAGAAATAACTGTATAGAACCATGGACAACTATTCCCCACTTTCATTTGAAGTCTGAAAATAGACCTGACCAGTACCATGACAATTATGTTGGAAAGTGCTAATCTGATCCCAATGGAAACTGGAATATCTAACTATCAACGAAATTTTCCCGAACCTTCCAACTTGCCGCCTACAGGGTATATGGGGACTGGAAAATTTAACAGCCATGTTCTTTGGACCACCCTGTCCTACTTTTGAGTTCTGTCGTGCATTTTGCATTGGGGAGCCAGAAAGAACTGGCTAGACTAACAGGGCCACAGTTGTAAAGACTGTCAAAAGACATAGAGGACAGAAAATGAGTTGTTGCTGATAACAGCAAGTATAGGAAAGGAGAAATACTTCTAATTTTTTTTTTTTTTCGGCAGCGGGGATCAAACTCACAGCCTCACACCTGCCAGACAGGCACTTAAGCCACTGAGCCAAACTCCCAGCCCTAGTTTTTTTGAGGCAGAGTCGAGTTGTAGCCCAAGCCGGCCTCGAACTCACAACGTTCCACCTACCTCAGCCTCCCGAGTGCTGGGATTAAAGGCGTGCGCCACCATGCCCAGCTAGGAGAAATACTTCTAAAGCGGCTTCATATTTTACTTAGGAGCATTTCCCACCCAAGACTAAAGCATGTAAAACAGGTCAGAGACCTTGAGGGCTTTATGTTAGGTTAGCATACACAGTATCTATCTGTAACTGCATTAGCTCTTTGGACCTATCTCCTTACCTCCCCTGGAGTAAGTGAACAGCTTACAGAAGCTGCAGATTTTGTGGGAGAGTTTCAATTTGGATTTGAAATAAAGGCTTAACAATGCCCACTCTATATGAAATTACCACCCTATTTTAATAAGGACCAAGATGTTTATAGCTCACTTAAGGTCTTACAGCAAATTGAGAGCAGAAGTAGAAGAGTTGGCTGTTTTTCCTCAACTGGTCTCCCGAGATAACTTTGTACACTCTCATTTCATCCCTAGAAAACCTCATCTGTCCTCACAATCTTTCCCCAATATCTATTTCACTTACATATTATTACTGTGTAGGGAAAATAATTTTTTAATAAGTAGAATGTTGTACATATAAAAATAATTGTATTTCTGGTAGCATTCTAGCAAGTTTTGTTTGTTCGTTTGTTTTCGTTTTTCTGATTTAGCTGCCTGCCTGGAAAATGGCTTACTGTGATCTGAAGTTCTTTTGTAGACCTTTGGTCCTTCTGGCTCTGTTCTCTTTATAATTTTATTTTATTTGCAGTACTGGGGATTGAACCCAGGGCCTTATGAATGCTGAGCAAGCACTCTCAACTGTATTTTCTTTTCCTCTTTTTTCACAAGTCCAGCAAAGGCATGTTGTAATCTCATCAGTACTGAAGCCACAGCTCCCAAAGTCTAGTGAGAAATAACTCTGGCCCCCAATCTCCTGAAACCTGGAAGAAGGCCTGGGCGTGAAGCTCAATGGTAGAGTGTGCGCTTAGCATTCCCAAGGCTCTGAGTTTGATTCCCAGCGCCAACAAAGAAACAAACAAAAGACAAAACAAAATCTAAAATAACCGTGGTTTAAATAATACAAAGGTTTAAATTTTCCATCTAAGATTCCTATCTAAGGGTGGATGTGGTGCTCCATGATGTCAAAGGTGCAAGTTGCTTCCACCATGTTGCTCTGCCTATTAAGGGCCAGGATGTCAGTAGATGGGCTCAGGGCAGCAGCACAGAGGACTGGGGGTGTAGGCTGGTGGCAGAGTGCTTGCCTAGCAGGCACAAAGCCTTGGGCTCATTCCCCAGTACCACACACACACACACACAGACATGCAACAAACCCCCCAAAACCCAAAACCCCTGCAAAGGGCTTATATCTTGCTCTCTTATAAGAATGCTCCTGGAAACTGCCACATAACATTCCAGCTTACATGTCATTGGAACCAGAATCTGGTCATAAGGTTACTTCTAGTTCCCAATGAGGCAGGAGAATGTAGTCGTTAGACTTGAGAGCCACATGTGCAGATAACGATTGGAAACTTTTTGGTCATGTGAGGAGACACAGCTGTCTGTCACCAGTGACTGGCGCAGTGTAGTCAGGCACATAGGAGGGCCTCAGCAAATGTTACATAGACTGTGTTAGACTAAAGTATCCTTGGAGGGCTTCTGGGGCCTTCACCAGGAAGATTAATGACACCTAAACCTTCTGGTGGGACAAGCTGGGAGCAGAATCTGCTGAGAGATGATCAGGAACTTAGCTTTCCAAAGTTGCTGTACCTTTAAATCAGCTTCCTCCACAGGAAAGGAATCTTCAAAACGTATTCTCTCCATCTCCCAATATTCCACCGAAAATAGTATCTAAACCAGGCATGGTGGCACACACCTGTAATCTCAGCACTTGGGTTGCTGAGGCAGGAGGATTGCTCAAGGCCGGTCTGGGCTACACAGTGACTTCAAGACCAGCTTGCACTGCAAGAAAGACCTGGTCTCCAAAAAAGCATAAAAAATAATTAGCAAAGCAGAACAACAAAAACCCAAACAAAAAAAAAAAAACAATGTCTAGTAAGGCTCCTCTTTCATTTTCTTTCTCTCTTTATTTCTTTCTTTCCTTCCTCCCCCCCTCTTTATTTCACTTCTTTCTTTCTGAGATGGGGGTCTTGGCTATGCTGCTCAGGCTGGCCTTGGACTCCTGGTTTAAGTGACCTTTCTGCCTCAGCCTCCTAAGTAGCTGAGACTGTAGGCATGTGTCACCACAACCAGCTTATTTCATTGCCTGTATATCCATTTACCTCCCACAGATATTGAAGAAATTCCCACACCACCAAACTTTATTCTTCCATCAAAATAGAAGAAAGACTGGCCATAGTTCTTACTTGGCAGTTAATGATACCACACTAGTGAAAGTGTCTTAAGACATTCCAAAGGACACTCTGGAGCAGGACTGTGAAGGAAGAGAGCGTTGGAATTCACCCTGTCTTCCTTCCCTCATTTCCTCCATGTTGTCTCTGTATCTGTATCCAGCCCTCCTCCCACCCATTCCCATAACCCTGGTAAAGTGTTAATGGATCACCAAGGCCTGAACAGGTAATGCCTTGAAATACAGCTCCTCCCAGGAGGTGTACTCTGTAATAAGCAGAAGAAAATCATCACAAGTCCAAAGATTAAAAGCTAAAATGAGCTGGGTGTGGTGGCACATGCCTGTAATCCCTGCACTCTGGTAGACTGAGGCAAGAGAATTGCAAGTTGGAGCCCCAGCTAGGCAATTTAGGAAGACTGCCTCAGAACAAAACAAAACAAGCACACAAATAAACAAGGACTGCGGATGTGGCTCACTGAGAAGGCTCTGGGTTCAATCCCAACTACTGCTTTAAAAAAGAAAGCCAAAGTAACAGGCAGCAGGACTCTTTATGAGCCAATAATTATACACAGAAGGCAAAGCAGGAGTTATTCACTCCAATTTCCTTTTTTACAAGGAAAGAAATGGAAGCTCCTGAATTTAAGTGACTTGTCCAAGCCTAGTGGTGATGCCAATATTGAAACTCACATCTGTTGGCTGTGAATATACAAGTATGTTGCTGTCCCCTGATATGTTTGCCTCGGGCATGAGGTTCTTGTTTTACTCACAGTCCCCTCATTCTGTAAACTCATGGAACTCCCTCAGGCTCACATTCAGGGAATTAACACATCCATAATGGTAATAGCCAACATTTAATGAAACTTAATGTGTTGCTAGGTTTTGTTTTAAGTGTTGTACATGCAGTAACTCACTTTATTCTATTCATCCCACTTATGAACGAAGAAATTGAGGCTTGAAGAATCTAGGTAACTTGTCCAACATCACAAGCTGGGATAGTGAGTGGCTGTGCTGGAATTAGAACCCAAGCAGTCTAATTTGATTTCTGTGTTCAATTTCATTCTAAATTGCCACTATAATTAACAGAGAACAATTGTACCCTATTATTATTTATGGATCAGCTGCCAATACCTTTCATTCACTATAAAGGGAACCATCCGTTATGTCACTAGGCACATCTGCATTTCTCACTGTTTCAGATCCCAGTGAATGTTCTTTGCAGAAAGGACAGATCCTGGATTTTTGACAGTGCCTTAAAGATGATAGCCACGTAACTCTTTATTTCAATTTTGTACTATTTCCCCTCCCTCTCTCCTTCCTTCCTGTCTTTCTCTCCCTCTCGCTCACATTGTGCTGGGGATTCAAGCATTCATACTAAGCAAGTGCTTTAACTTTTTAACACATTTTTTAACTTGCAACAAAAGGATGAATGCACTTGATAGTTGCTCTGTGGTCAATTCCCCCCCACCCTGGCACTGAGGATTGAACTCACAAGCTCGTGCCTGCCAGACAGGCACTTAAGTCATTGAGCCAAACTCCCAGCCCTAGCTTTTTGAGGCAGGGTCGTACTATGTAGCTCAGGCCGGCCTTGCGCTCACATTGTAGCCGTCCTCGAACTCACAACGGTCCTCTTACCTCAGCCTCCCGAGTGCTGGGATTAAAGGTGTGCACCACCATGCCTGGCTGTGGTCATTTATTTTGACATCTTAGCCACCATGCAGGTAGAAGGGGCACAAGCCTATGATGTACTTTCCTGAGCAACATTCGCCCCTCCCTTCACACTTCCTGCTGCTTCTCTTCCATCATGAGTGTAATGCTGAGAAAGGAGAGTCACAGACACAGTAGAGTGAAGCCTGGCACTGCCAAAGTGGGAGAGGGCATCACGTGGGAATTTGCAGGTATGCACTCCCCACTGTAGGCTGGACACTGTGTAGGGCCCTCTTCACTTGATGTCTTGGCAAATCTTCAGAACAGCTCAGAGAGGCAGGCCTCCTGTTCTAGGATCGGACCTTCTGTAGCTTTGAGCTGTCCAGAGTCACTGGCCCATCATTGTTGGTGGTAGGGCGTAAGCTCAGTTCTAGCCTCCAAGTGCAGGTTCTTGCCATGTCACCAACTCTCTTTGGAGTACCAGAAATCTTGGCTGGGCCAACTGGAGGACATGGACCCCCATGGACCGTGTTCTCATTGCAGTTACAGACATATCTGCTTCCCAAAGACCCTTGGGATCTGTCTCATTCCTTCCTGGACTCGCTCTCCACGCCTCACTCCACTTTAGACCAGCTTCTTGCTGCTCCTCTCCTGCTGCGTCAGCACACATAGAGAAAGTGGATTTATGGCCATTGGAAGTGAAATTTATTGTGTACAATTCTGGGTTTCCCCCTGGCTCTCCCATTTATTTCTATGTGAACTCCCTCCAACATACTGGTTAAGCCTATTTACTCCTTGGTTTTCTCACTTGTTAAATGAAGAAACCTATCTCTCCCTCTGAGTATTTTCTGAGACTAAATGAGAGCGTGCAGATCTTGTTTTTAGCTTAGAACCGGGTACATAGCTTCTCTTCTTTCCACTGCCTATAGTGGGAAAAGATGTGGGCTGTAATGGAAGGACAGTTCTAATAAAAGAAAATTGGGCAGTTTTTGGAGTTAATCTGACTCTTCAGTTGCTGATGGGCCATGTCCAGGATTAAGATCGTGACCAAGCTGTTGCCACTTGTAAAAGCGCTCCAATCTCTTCCTTGGGGTCTAAATCCAGGCGGAGTTAAATCCTGGATCTGGGTTCCTCTGGCTCTTTCTATATCTATTTTTGTAATAGTGACCTTTCTTTCCTCTTCTAATTCTTTCCAAGAACAGTAAGTCTGACTCCAGGATAATTAGGAAAACATTCCCTAGTTGACATATTGCCAATAATGGAAGTTATGAAACAGTTTTAAGTCCATTAAAATAAAGACTTGAATTAACAGTACTTCACGTCTTGGATACTTATAAATTATTGGTGGTATTTTATGACTGTCTGCCTTTCCCTTTGTGCATCTGTCAGTATTGCCAGGTTTTAAGGATAGGACAGGGATTAAGAATAATTCATTTATTCTTTAGAATTCTCTACAACATTTGGGTTTTACTTCTTGAAGAGTCTGACACTTTGTTCCTTGTCATGCTGCGTGGCATGGCAAATTCTCTGCACCAAATCTTGGTTTCAACTGGAAACTGGAAAGAGCAACTATGCTCTCCCACCCCATTACTGATCTGGAATGGGGCAAACAAAATGCTGGCTAGGAAAGTCCTCCTGTCCAGTCTAGGATGGCTAATAGATGCATAGTAAGGATTAATATGATGATACATGAATATGTGCTTGAAGTGATACAGCAAAACAGAAAAAGACAAATCAAAAAGAGTAATGATGTTCCTTGACTTAATTATTCATTAGCTGAGTGATCCCCAGGGGATGTGCTTAATCTTTCTGTGTCTCAGTTTCTTCATCTGTGAAGAGGATATTTGACAATCACATAACAATAACTACTTTTTTTTTTTTCCTTTTTAGGTTCTGGGGATTGAACTCAGGGCCTTTGCACTGAACTACATTGCCCCTTTCAAAGCTGTTTATTTTGAGACAAGGTCTCACTAAGTTGTTAAATTGCCCAGAGTGGGCTCAAACTTGAACTTGGAATCTTTTTGCCTTGGTTTCCCAAAGTACTGGGATTACAGGCATGTGCTAACATACCTGGCTAATTAGCTGTTTTTTTAAATTTCATAAGAATATTGTATCAGGGCTGGGGATATAACTCAGTGGCACAGTGCCTGCCTGGCAAGTATGAGATTATAAGTTTGATTCCCAGTACAAAAAAAAAAAATTTGTATCAAATGGGACAGAGGGTGTTGAAAATGTTATTGAATAAGAAAGACCATGTAATAGTGTGAACTTGCCTCAAAAAACTAAGGCCAGGAGTTTGGCTCAATGGCTTAAGCACCTGTCTGGCAGGTGTAAAGTAGTGAGTTCGATCTCTGGTGCCACAAAAAAAAAAAAAAAAAAGACCATCTAATTGTTAGTTATGATCATAGCAATTATCATAATTATTTATTTGCTGAGGATTGAACCCAGAGCCTTGTCCACGCTAAATACTAACACCCCCAGCCTCTATTAATTAATGTTAACATTCCTAGTCGTAATCCCTGGTGAAGTTCCAGTATTCTTGCAGGGCTTTAACTTGTTTAGTCACCTGTGGAAATGAATTGGTCCTATAGGTCACAGAGTTTCCACAGGCAGGAGTTGAGCCTAGTGAGAAGGAGCCTGACCCCTGGTATCACATTGCTGGAATTCACATCTCTCTTCTGCTGCCAATAGGGCCTGTGATCTTTTTATTTTTTTCCCCCGGTAACAGGGCTCGAACTCATAATTTCGTGCCTGCCAGGCAGGCACTTAAATCACTGAGCCAAATTCCCAGCCCTATTTTTTTTGAGGCAGGGTCACACTATGTAGTTCAGGCTTGCCTTGCTCATGCTGTAGCCCAAGCCGGCCTTAAACTCACAACGCTCCACCTAGCTCAGTCTCCTGAGTGCTGGGATTAAAGGCATGTGCCACCACACCTGGCATAGGGCCTGTGATCTTGAGCAAGTATTTAACCCTTCTTTGACTTAGTTGCTCCATCTATAAAATGGGGATGACAGTGGTAATAACAGCTACCTCCTGGAGTTGTGTTAAATGACATTCACACACAATTTTTAGAATAGTACTTGATACACAGAAGATATAAATACAGTTATAGAAGATCTGTAAAACTGTATTTATTCATGTGTATTGGGAATTATTTTGGGGTGTTCTTAGTGGTACCTTAGTCCCATGTGGCCTAATTTATAACTTTTGTTGTAATTTTATAACATTAAATAGCATTCCAGTGGCTGTCTGATACTAGAAAAATCTAGCTAACCGAAAAAACATCTATACTCATAGCATGTGGTTAAGGCCTTTCTTGTTCCTCTAAAGCCATTTGTTTTTAATGAGTAAGAGCAGATCCCTAAGTCACCAGCTAGAGCTGTAACTCAGTGGAGAAGTGGCTTGCATGGCCTGCCCAAGGCCCTGGGTTTGATCACCAGCAACCACCCCCCACACACACCCCAGGTTTGTATAACACAAGTGAAAAACACTGTCTGCAAGAGGTACTTGCAGAATCTCCTTGATGTTGAGGAAAACACACTCCTTGGGGGCCACTGAAACTCTGTGTCTATATCTCATCCTTCTGTGTCCCCTGTCATTCCAAGACCCTTCTTTTCATTCTGTTCTCCAGCAGGATGAGAGAGTTGTCTAGGTATGGTACTTAGATATGCAAGATCTGATTTTTTTCACTCCAGAGCCAGCAAATCAGTTAATTATATGTGAGGACTTCTATTTCCCTTTTGTGAGAGAAATCTCTGGGTAGGGTAAGTTTTTTCTCTGCTCCAGCTGTTGCAGTCCAGAGTAGTTTCTAAGCTACCACACAGTGAGGTAAGATTTCCATGTCCTTAGGCAGGGGATGAATGAGGGCGGGTTGAGGAGCTAAATCAGATAATGACATATGACATTGTTAGGTAATAACCACACAGAGATACATAGAGGCAATAAAGTGAGAAGAACAGGAGTGAACAAATATGGGTAACAGATGAATAAGGGTCTGCACCAGAGGTTTGTTTTTTTTTTTTAAGTGTCCTCGAAAAAACCATTCCAGGAAGAGCGCAGAATCATGATGGGAACGGCAGAAGTCATAGGGCAGTGGTTCTTAAGCTTGCATGTTTACAAAGGGCTGCTTACAACACATTAGGAGCCCCATTCCAAGTGTTTCTGATGCAATAGGTTCCAGTGCAGGAACCAAGAACTTGCATTTTTGAGAAGCTTCCGGGTGATGTGGGGACCACACTTCAAGAATCATTGACATAAGGAATCTGAGAAGAGTTGCTTCCAAGGTGTCTTGTTTATAAATGGGCCTCAGGACTAAGTAAGGGTCAAAAAAGATTTGCCCGGGATCTGCGGGGAGAACAGAATTCCTGGCTTCTAGTTACCTGGACTTTTTGACCAGTAGGGCCAATTACTGTAGTGTGTTGGGGCCATGATTGAATATAACGGTTGAACAGGGGCCACTTCCACCCTCCTTATCCTGGTGTAGTGTGCATGTGTGCATGTGTAGTGTGCATGTGCAATGTGCACACTCGGAAAACAAGGCCAAGGGTCGTGTCGCAAGAAAGCCACCTCCCGCTCACACCTGTGGTTAATTACCGGCCCCAAGAAAACTGCTAGGGTCCAGCTCAAGGACAGCCGCGTGGGGCGAGGTGGGACCTCCCACCCAGTGGAGACCTATTGTCCTCCGGGGAAGGGAATTTGGGCTGCCGTCCCGGCAGAGCCCTGGGATCCGGGCCAGCGAGGATGCAGGGACGCGCAGCGACTTCCGCCTCTGGCGGCCGGCAGTGGGGGGCGCACCAAGACAGCAGTTCGGGAGCTGCGCTTTGTCACCGCGGCAGTGAGGGGCGGAGGACGTAAAAAGGGGCCGCGGGGACCGGACCGGGCGGTTGACGCGTTCCCAGGCCGGAAAGGGACGCTCGGGGGCTACAGCAGCCGGGCTGAGGTCCTGGGGAGGCGGGGAGGAGGCTGAGACCCCCGCGAGGCCCAGCCTGAGCGCTCACTGCTGTCCTGGGCGCGGCGCCCCGCCCTCAGCGCTGACAGCCCCCTGCGCTGCCGTCACTTCAGAAGCCCCATAGACCCCCTCGAGCTCGCGGCCGCAGCGCCCCCAAGTACTCACTGCCAGACCTCAGGGCGGGAGTGCACGGTCCCTCCGCGCTGCGGCGCCCTTCGTTCCTTCCTCTTTCGCCACCTTGTCAGTACTGCCCCATCCTCGAAAGCAGACCATATAGGTCACAACCGCACCCCCAAACTACAAGGGTGGCCCCTGTCCAGGATTTTTCAGTCATACCCGTGGCATCACAGTCGTCTGGGTTAGGGAACGTGGTCATCCGTCCTAGGGGCACAGCGCTCATGTCAGAGAGAATCTGGCCTTTGGAGTGTGGATGACTTATGTTAAAATCTTGGCTCGGTCATTTCCCAGCTGTGTGATGCTGGGCAAATCCCTTAACCTCTCTGAGTTAGTTTTCCCACTGCACAACGGGAAGAACTGTATCCCGCTGGGCGCTCTGAAGCTCAGTAGAAGGAGGACTATTTGGTATCAGGAGGAGACTCAAAAAATTCCCAGGAATCCCCAGAGGCTTTCTGATTTCTTGGCAGAAGAGACTGATCCTGCCCAACCAATTGCACTTGCTCACCTCGGGCAGGGGATGGAGTGCAGAGGTGGCTCTCTGGCCCCACACCTGGCAAATCCTTTGTGTCACTCAGCCTGGTCACCACTGGCCGTGTGTCCCCCACTGCGAGAGACCAGCAGGCAGAGAGGGAAAGGGCTGTGGTCTCCTTTGGGCTCGGTCAGGAAACTTGGGCAGAGACCACAGGTCACAGAGCCTGAAGTGGCAGAGACTCACATACAGAGGCTGGCACCTGGAGGGAGCATTTGGGGACATTTAGGGCCAGTTCAGTTGTAGAAAAGAGGATCCATTATTTAATGATTCCACCCAGATTGGGGTCCAGGATGCCTGGCCACCCTGACAGATACCTCAGTAGACAGGCTCCCTCTTATTACTGTTAGTGGATAGGGTAAACAAGCCAAGCCCTGCCTTTTACAAGCAAAGCCATAACAGGATCAAGGTTTGGAGGGCAGGATGTGCTCAGGCCAGGTCACAGATGTAGGCAGCCTGTCCAGCCTCTCAGGTTGTGTCCCTCAGGCCAAGCAAATCCTGGAGGGTGAACTGAAGGAGGTAGCTGCTATGTAAAGGAAAAGACTTTGGTAGCGGTGCCTCCCAGATAATTGGACAGGTCACTGTGTCTGGGATACAAAGCTCTACAGTGGCCGCAGGGGTAAAGGAATCTCAAGGACTGAAGGCCAACTTCAGTGCCTCTGCATTTTTCTAGGGAGAAGCCTGCCAGATATGTGAAGGAGCTATAACCTCTAAGAGGTCAAAAGTAGCTGAATGGCCCTAGTGAGTACCCTGTTTCTTTCTAGAGAGGCGCTCAGGGCCACCATGGATTGTATTCATCAGAAAGGGACTGAATGAGTACAGTCTCTTAGGGGCTCCAAAATTAGTTGCTGCAGTGACATTGTGGGTATTTCTGAACTCAGGCCCTGAAGACTCCCTGCTTAGGCAGAGTAGTTTCCTCTACTCCACTCCCTGAGGGCCACATCAAACTCCCTGCAGGTCCCTATAGTCCCCTCTTTGCCCCAGATCCATGTCATATAGAGAGGAAGATTCCAAATGGTTTGCAGCTATGTTTTTCTTTACTTTCCTTCATGCCAAGAGGGCGGGGCCAGAGGTCAGTTGTCTTTCTTCCTCTCCCATGAGCTTCTTTCAAACAACTCACAGTTTTATGTTTTTCTTGGATTTTCCTCCCATTTTTGCAATACTGGGGTTTGAACCTGGAGTCTCATGCATGCTAGAAAAGTTACAATTCCATCTTCAAGTTATTTTGGGTACAGACTTCAAGCCAAAAGGAAAAAGGAATCCTCTCATTTAGGTTTGAGGTTCTTCTCTATGTTTTAGAGTTCTCAGTTGCAAACTAGGGGTGATTCATAATATCTTCTCCAGGGTTTATTGTAAGGACAGAAAAAGCTCAGCCTTAGGAAAGTGCAAAATGCTTAGAATAGTGTCTGCTCTTATCAAAGGATCCTAGACTTCCAGGTGGGGTTTCTCTTAGCCCTGCTGGGAAAGTGGGCAGGGAGGTGGGGTAAGGAGGGGACAAGTGGCAGGGTGAACATCCTGACCCTTCTATCTGAGGGTAGGCAGGACACATTGAGAGGTCCCTGGACCTAACTAGATCCCAGCAAGGGTTGGGGCTTTGTGGAGGGTTGCCTGATGGAGTAGTAAGGCATTGTTGGGGATTGGAGATCCCTCAAGATCAGGCTTTTGGAGGAGGACAGGGCTTGGACCTGACACTCAGATGTCCTGGCCATCTGAATCAGAACCACTGGTTATGCTATAAGTGGGAAAAAAGGCACTATGGACTTCTGAAACCCTTTGAAGAACTCTAATGTAGATAAAAGGAGGAATAGATGTCAGCTTTGTAACAAAGCAAATTTCAAGATAGTGGTGAAGGAAGAGACTTCACCACTTCTGCTAGCATGTGGAGGAAGCCACCCTGCTTTCATGTATTTGTGTGTTGGAGAATTTCTCTTGGGTGGGAAGGGCAAGAATCAGTTTAGGGGAGTGCTCAAGGCCTCCTGCCTGTCCTGCGTCCTCTGCAGGGCCAGTAGTGGTGTGGGGTTGTAGATCTCTGGGCAGACATCAGCAGAACCAGGTCAGGAAGCTGCCGGGCTCAGGCCCGCAGGAAGCCAAGCAGGCAGGTTTATTGGCTAGAGACAACAAAGTCCGGCTACCTCAGGGGACTTGAGGAGCATCAGGTATTGGGGGCCAGAAAGCATCCAGCTTCTTGTACCAGGTCCCTGGGCCTTTGCTTCCTGGGATGCAAAGAAGGAATATCTGTTTAAACTAGAGTTCAGGAGACACAGGGTCAGTCTGTCTGAAGGGAAAATTGTTCTGTGATGCATACACGCTGAAGCCGCATAAGCCACCAACACCCTGTCCCACTCTACTGTTTCACAGGGTGGCCCTTCATAGAGGAGTGACCCAGCTGTGATCTTGCTGCCTCTGGGAGCCTGACCTCCTGCAGTCTGAGAAGTAGTGAATTTTGTTCCACAAGGGGTGCCTGCGTTGGTTGCACCGCTTTCCCAGAGAGGCTTGGGCAGCTGCCTCGAAAGAAATGGGGACCAATCCTCAGGAGCACTTCCTCTGTACTTGGTCACGCAGGACCTTCGGGGGCAATGGCCTGCGCCGCAGCCTGGAAAGCACTGAGAATGCAAGAATATCCACGCAGCTGAAGGAAGCTCCCTTTGTTCTTACCAAAGAGAAGCAAAGCCATTTTTTTTTCCTGATTGAATTTTTGCTGACAGCCAAGCACCCTGGCCATCTCCTGGCCCCTGGCCCTGGCCTTGTTGCCCCTTCCCTGTGGGGAACCGAGAACTTGCAGCAGGGAGGACCCACTGCAGGCCAGGGAGGTGCTGGGGCCGCGACTACAGAGGCAGACCCAACACCCACCGGCGCTCTCCTGAGCGGGGTTTTCTTGGGAAGCGAAGCTGTTTCAGAGGATCAGCACTCTGGTGGCCAGGCTGAGCTTCCGATTCCATTTTAAATGACCCGCGCATCTTATCTCTGCGTTGCCTCCTGGGGGTTCGCACCCACCCCCTGCCCAACCTAGCCCAGGCGGAAGCCGGTCTGAGCTTTTGAAGTCCGGAGAATTTCAATCCGAGAGGAGCCGGCTGGATCCGAGCCTGTCGCCCCAGCAGGGGAAGAGACAGTCTGCAGGCCCTCGAGGCAGGGGGCAATTGAGAAGCGCCAGGGGCTGGCTGGACCTCACAGGGGCAGCTGTCACCCTCTCTGCATTTGTGGGGTTGCCCTGGCTTCGCCCACTCTTTGAATTTACCTTCCCTCTCGTGCTGTGCTGTGAATAGCCTTCACGATACATGATAATGTCACTATTAAAATACTCCCTTATACACAAACCAAAACCAAAACCAAACCAAACAAAAAAGCAAACAAACCAAAACCAAACATTCTTCTCCAGTCCCCTCCTCTTTTCATTCTCTTCTCATTAAAAATTCGACTTCTTTTCATCTGACAGTGATAAAAGGATGCTTTAAGAAGTGATATTTAGTTAAATTTCTTTTTTTTTCTCTATACACCTGGGAGTTCAATGACTCCTAAAGACTGAAAACGTGGAGGCTGTTTTGAAAGGGTAGGCAGAAGTCTGCAGAGGCTTGGGGTGGGGTCTGGCTGGGGGAGCTCCTGCTCTGGAGCCTGGAAGAAGCAGCCTCCTCTCCAAGAGGCTGAGCCCCATTTAGACCCCTCTGAGGGACGCAGCCCTGCTCCATCAAACCTACCCAGGAAGGACTCTAAATGGCATCCCTTAATCTCCCAATCTGACTGATTTTCAGCTCCAGGGAAAACCCAGAGGAAAAGAGAATCCAACACAGAACATTCCCATTGAATGCTAAACTGGGGGCGGGACAGAGGAGTCTGGAGTTCCTCTCAGAACCAGGGTTAAAAAGTGGGCACAGGAAGGTGGCTATGAGAAGGTGGCATGTTCATAGAGGGGAGGGAGAGTGGGTGCCAGCCAGGCCCAGGGCTCAAAGGGCCCACTGGGCAAACAAGGCAGCACTGAGACAGATACTCCAGAGTCTCATGGGACTTTGACAGGAGAGAGTGAGCCGGGACTCCCTCTGACTCTGTGAGGAAAGGTGGGGTGTGCAGGAATCTAAGGACAACTCTTCTTGGCAGTAAGAGATTCTGGAACTTGATCTCTCACTTTTGCTCCTCTCTAATCACTTGTGTCTAATCTCTGAAATATTTCCCCAGTTTTCTAGGCTAGTAGTGTTCAGCAGATGGTGACTTCGGGATGCGCAAGGAGTGGACGCTACCTTCCAGACCCATCTGCCTCTGTTACCCAGAGAAGGCTAGTGAACATCTTATTGAACTGGGGGAGAAGCGGACAGCAGAAGTGAGGGGCCGATTTTTGTTTCTCTGAACTTCTTGCTTCTGCCACCTCTTCTATAACCCCAAGGATAGGAAGATTGGGGAAGGGGTGGGGAGGAATTAGAGAAGAGGAAATGAAAAAGGAGGAAAGAAAAGTAGGAAATAAAAGACAAAAAGGTCATGCTAGAATGATTTTTCTTTAGAAGCTGGGGCTTTGCCTAAGAATATAGAGGAATCGCCCACATGAAAAGATCACCCTTAGCTGGTTGCATAGTACTAGAAGCTCTTGGGGAGAGGACAGAGAAAGAGGAGCTAGCCAAGAAGGTGCCCACCTCCTGTCCTCCTCAAACTGAGGAAAGAGCCAGCCCACCTGCCAGGCCCTCACACATTCTTAGCATCCATAAGGGGCCATTGTAAAAGGATTGCATGCTACCTTCTGAGAGTCTGTAGCCTCCCCGAAACATCAAGCTCTACAACCCTGCTCCTACCTCCTCCCACCCAGATGGGAGTTGGTCTTGTGTCGCCACAGACTTAGCAGAGCACCTGGGCATTTGCTCTTTCAGGGCATTTTCAGTGATTTCTTTCTCTTCTATCCCCAGCTTTTGAAGCCAAGGATTGTGGCCCCTGAGAAGCACCCAGAGGAGGACTCAATGACTCCCACCTCTACTGACCCCATTCGCTGGATGAGCACAATTCGTCCCTTAAATCCTGGAGGAAGGGTGAGCATCGTTGCCCAGCTGGGGGCCGCCGGTGCTGCTGCAACCTGGGCTGCGTTTGCCAGTACCTCTTCACTGGAAAAACCTGTTCCCAGAGAATTCGTTGACTCTAAATGAATACCTTAAAATGCAGGCAAGAAAAGAAACGAGACCACTTTTAGAACCTCTCCCCGCCCAACATACCTGAAGTGCCAGCAAGGCCGGATCAAACGGAAAGCGATTCCTTCTATGAATAGCCGCCTCCTGGTCAAGACAGCTGTGGAAAGCTTAAAGCCATCTAGATGAGGAGGGAGAATTTAAAACAAAACAAAACAAAACAAAACCATTGAACACTGAGTCAGTAGGCAACAGGGGTCCTCTAAAGAAAAATTAAGATATTTATCTCTTGCTCCTTGGGGAAGAAAAATAGCCAAGGCTGATTCCTAGGAGGAAAGAGACAGATGGGATGGGGAAAGGAAAAGACGGAGCAAAGGATACCCCAGGCTCAAGGTCTCCAGACAACTTGTGGTGGGGGATACATTTTTTCAGTAGCTTGTAAAAAAAAAATCTTTGGAGTCAGTTTGAGGTTAGCTGACAGAGAGGGACAGGCAGTTGTAATAACGCGGAGAGAATCACGGCTCGTAAGCCGGCCTTCACACTTCCAAAATGCAGTTGTAGATTCTTTCATCAGTGTTGGATCAAGGCACCAAGTTAAGAAAGCAAAAGTCAAAACAACAATAAAAAGAAAATCAAAAGCGTTTTCAATTACCGAGTCCCGCTGCCCCTGCGGAACTCCTGCGCTCCTTAAGCTCTCTCTTTTCTTTCTGCGGAATTCCATTTGCATCCCCTCTGCCAGGGTGTCTCCCCTCTCAGTGTGTGTGTCTTTCTGTTTTCACACTCTCCTCCCCATTCGAGCGAGGCCCACACCTGGCGCATCACTGCCGAGCCATTAGCTGCGGGTCTCCTTTCATCTTCACTGTGGCAGACGTTTCTATTTATCCACTTGCGCTCGCCGAGTGGCGTCACCAGCGGTACTGTAATGACGATTGCAGCAGGAGGATGACAGCTTAGAAAGAAGAGGGCAATGGGGCTTCCTCCCAGAGGCGGTGCGGCGCAGAGGAGCGCTCGCATCACAAGGTGACCCCAGCTCCCCACCGCCACCTCCGCCGACTACGTCGACACCGCGCTCTGGCCGCTGGGCTCCCGCCCTGTCTCCCGGCCTCTCTTGCTCCCTTTTGCAGCCAAGATCTGTCCGACTGACCGCTGGGGTCCCAGGGAGCCGGGGGTTAGGAGCTCACTTGGGGCTTCCCTCCTCCCGCCTCCGGAGAGCCCCGGGATGGAGAGCCGAAAGGACGTGGTTATGTTTCTGGATGGGGGTCAGCTTGGCACTCTGGTTGGCAAGAGGGTCTCCAATTTGTCCGAAGCCGTGGGCAGCCCGCTGCCCGAGCCGCCCGAGAAGATGGTGCCCCATGGTTGCCTGAGCCCGCGAGGCGGCCCTCCGGCTACCCGGGAGCGCGGCGGGGGAGGCTCGGAGGAGGAGCCGGTCGATGGACTATCAGGCAGCGCCGCGGGGCTGGGCGCCGAGCCGCGGGCAGCCGGCGCGGCCACGCTTGGTCTGGGACCCCCTGCCCCTCCGGCCGACAGCCTCTCTGGCCAGGGGCAACCCAGTAGCTCGGACACCGAGTCGGATTTCTATGAAGAAATCGAGGTGAGCTGCACCCCGGACTGCGCCACCGGGAACGCCGAGTACCAGCACAGCAAAGGTAGCCACCGCGCCCCTCCGCTCCCCTGGCCTCCCACTGCGCCCACCCTTCACTTCGGCTCAGGCCAGGAGGAAGACATTCCTTCCCCCGGGGCAGAATGGCTGAGGGGACCCACCCGAGCAACTCTTCCCCGCTAGCGGAGCCCTGGAGGGGGTCTCCTACTGTGTTCTGGCATTGGCGGGACTGAGGGACAGCTGTGCCTGGGGATGGGGGGAGAGCACATCCCGGGCTTGGGGGATTCCAAACGCACTCCAACCCCCAGTGCTTTGTGGTAATGCTTCAACTGAGCGGCGAAGACACCTTCCCCCGGGTAGAGCAAGATCAAACGCGAGTCCGGGCAGTTTGTGGCTGGCGGGGTGTAAGGCGCATCTAGGCGCGGAAGCCAGGAGTCCATAAAGGACCGTAAAATCGCGGAGGACTCTGGCCGTCCTGGTGCTGCAGCCCTCCGACGAGTTTGCACGTCGGTCAGAGGTCCAAATTACCTTGTCACTTCCCGGGCTTGGCGGCGCCAGGTCGGAAATGGTCCCAATGGTCTAATTGCCTTTGGTCTCCGGTTGCATTTGAAAAGGCAGAGTTTGGGCCCTCCCCCTCCTTCCCTTTCCTTCCAAGTCCCACTTCTCCACCCAAAGGAAAAGGAGCTGCAGGGGGTTAGAGCCCCACCCTTCCCTGGGGTAGACCCTGAGGGGGTCTACTTTAACTGGAAACCTCCTTTCCACCAAAGGCCAATGGAAGTGGGGGATGGATGGCCCCGGAAAAGAGTCTCTCTGTGTGCCAATAATCACTCAGTCAGAGAGGGGTGAAAAACTGGGAGGGAGAGCTCATCAGCAGACACTCCTCCACAAAGCCGTGGGAATGGCTAGCGAGAACCAGAGTGGGGAAGAAAGGCCACCTCTTAGCCTTGGCAGACAACACCCCATACCATCTTATCCGCTCAACCCAGACTCCTAACCTCAACATGTTTTCAAAACAACCTGTCCTCCACTCAGATATATCATCCCTGCAATACACACAGCCTGGTAAACGCTCCTACACCTGTGCCGGTGTCCTGGTACAGATGCATACCCAGCGACCTACAATGCACTGAGTCTCAGGGTACAAAATGCTGCAGCGCAGAGATACATCTTCACTCACTTCCTGCCAAATATGTACCCTCTGGTCCGCTCCTGTCAATGGTGGGCAGAAAGCTAGAAAAGCATTCACTTTGCCTGTGCCTCAGGGCAAGTGGGGAGGGTGGCCAGGACACCCTGTACTTAGCGTGCCTTAGATACTGGCCTTTACAACAGCAGCCAGACCAGGCCTCATCCCCAAAACATCTATGTTCCCTGATTCTTTTCCTGGAGTCCCCAGAGCCCCAGCAGAGGCAGCAACTGAGGCTCCCGATAGTGTCCCTTCCCCGCCCCCCCCACGACACCAGGCCTTGGGCCTACAGCCCGCCTGCAGCGTTTGTGTCTGTTGTGTGTGCGTGCGTGTGCACACGTGTATGCTCTGGGCTCCTTGTGCAGGGCCCAGCTCTGAGGCACTGACCGGCAGTCCAAACGGCAGCAGCGAGACCCCTAAGAGCAACGGCAGTGGCAGCGGCAGCGGGGGAGGCTCGCAAGGCACCCTGGCCTGCAGTGCCAGTGACCAGATGCGGCGTTACCGCACCGCCTTCACCAGGGAGCAGATTGCCCGGCTGGAGAAGGAATTCTACCGGGAGAACTACGTATCGAGGCCGCGGAGATGCGAGCTGGCAGCAGCCCTAAATCTGCCCGAAACCACCATTAAGGTAGGTGCGACCTGGATGCATGAGGAGGGTGTGCACCCATTTAGCAGGAAGTAAAGACCAACTGCTCACTCCTTAAACCCCGGGCCCAGAATCTGGGCCGGAGGAGTGTGCAGATTTAAGATTTACTCTTCTGACAGTCTGGAGGCAGCCACGGTTGCCAAGAGGTTGAGTCTTTTTATTATAGCCAAATAGAAAACAGGGATGAGTGCCCCAAAAGAGAGGGATGAGAGGACACATTTCTGAGGGAATACTGTCTGTGGCCTCTGACTTAGGGAAACTTGTCCCCATCCTGGCACTGTGGGGGTCCTGGCCACGTGTGCTGAGGAAGGAAGGACAGGACTGGAGTCACTCCTTGAACCTCCCACGGAAGGGCCCCAGCTGCAGTTGGTGGGGGCGGGGGGGGCTGACCTCTGCAGTTTGTGTCTACTTTGGCTGTCCTCTGGGATGTGGGCTCTGTCCCCTGGAGCTGCAGGATTTCTGAGCCCCGACACTGGGCCTAGCCCACTTTGCTCCACTCCTCTCCCAGGTGTGGTTCCAGAACCGGCGCATGAAGGACAAGAGGCAGCGGCTGGCCATGACGTGGCCGCATCCAGCTGACCCCGCCTTCTACACGTACATGATGAGCCACGCGGCGGCCGCGGGCAGCCTGCCCTACCCCTTCCCGTCGCACCTGCCCCTGCCCTACTACTCGCCCATGGGCCTGGGCGCCGCCTCAGCTGCCTCGGCCGCCGCCTCGCCCTTCAGCGGCCCGCTGCGTCCGCTCGACACGTTCCGTGTGCTCTCGCAACCCTATCCGCGGCCCGAACTGCTGTGCGCCTTCCGCCACCCGCCGCTGTACCCGGCGGGCCCGGCGCACGGACTGGGGACCTCGGCCGGCGGCCCCTGCTCCTGCCTCGCCTGTCACAGCGGCCCTGCCAACGGGCTGGCGCCCCGGGCCGCTGCCGCCTCGGACTTCACTTGTGCCTCCACCTCGCGCTCGGACTCCTTCCTCACTTTTGCTCCCTCTGTGCTGAGCAAGGCCTCCTCCGTCGCGTTGGACCAGAGGGAGGAGGTTCCCCTCACCAGATAAGGAGCCGTCCGAGGGCTGCCAGCTCCAGGATGCCCGTGGGGGCCCCCTCGGGGACTCAGCTAGGTCCCTTCTGCCTCGGTATCATACCGAGGGCAGAGGAGAAGGCCTCAAAGGACCAGCGGGACTCAGCCTCGAGGAGCGGGAGGTCCAGGAAGCAGCAGTGGCTGACGTTTGGGAAGCAGGAGTGGGTATGGGAAAGTTGAGGCTGAGAGAGCTTCCTTTGGGGTTCTTTTCACCAGACCCACCAACCATGGCTGGGGTTGAGGCCATGACCCCACAGCTAAGCAAAATTTAGCAGCAAACAGTAACTCGGCCCCCAGCCCCTTTGCCTCCCATCCCCCCACCTCACACGCCTCACCTGGGCCCCTTTTCTCCTGCCAAGGCCAAACACTGAAAGGGAAATTGCTGTGTCTCTGAACAAAATGCTGTGTATGCAGAGCAGGTAGAGATTAATCTTCACCAGCTTTTCCAAGACAAGGCAAGGGGCTTGTGGATGGCAACATATCAGCCCATTTAGGGGAGAGAGCAAGATGGTTTACTGCCAGGGAAAATCTTGCCTCTTGGCAAGGAACCTGGGGACTCTTTCACCTTTCTGGAACCCCAATTACACAGCATCTTCTGGTTCTGACACCTACCAGCACCTGATCTTTTTTCCTCACTCCAGCTTTGTGACAACCCTCAACTTGTTATTCCAGCCCTCCTGCCTCCACTTTTTGTTTGACGTTGGCAGGGAAGCTGCAGCCACCCCAGGGCCCCTTGGCAGAGGCCAAGCCTCTTCTCCCAGGACCCAGCACACACCCTGATTAGCAAGTGATGTGTGCAAGGAGGGCTTCTGAATGTTGAATGTGTGTATAATAATGATCACCATGCGGCTAGCCATCAACCCAGAGCTGAGCCGTTAACAAGGCGCCCAGGGAAGAGCTTAGGGAATCCGGAATTCACCTTCCTCCCTCCGTATCTGGTGGCAAACTGGAAGCTATTTTCATCTTTTGCCTGCTCACCTTCATGTTGCCAGAAGCTTTCTGCCCCTTCCCTTTGCATTCAGCATTTTACATCTGTCTCTCAATTTCCTCTGAAGTTGCCACAGGGGCTTGACTTTTCAGATACCCTGGGGCTGGGGGTAGCCTGTCTCTACCCTTCACCAGGGTTTGTTTGGGATCCATTCCCAAACTCTCACTCCTGTACTCATTCTTGCAGCCAGTTTTTGAGGAAGAGGAGAACTTTTACCCCCAATGCAAGCCTCACCCCAACTGGGAGGGAGTGATTCTTCCTGCAGGGAATGAATTTGGTTTGGTTCGGGGTTTTCCTTTGAAACCCAAAGAATTTGCTGTTATGATTTGTTAACCATATTGCAATAAAAGCTGGACATGATTCTCACTTTAGCATTTAGATTTTTTCCCCCCCAGCAGACAACACATTGACTTTTAGTTTAATTGATTGAGTAGGAGTGTCCTAAGCCTCTGTTGAACTGGCAGACTCCAATCAGACATTATAGGGAGGGGAAGGGAGGATTCTCTCTGCCCTGGGGTGCATGCTTCCTTAATTAAGGCAATGCTGGGGCCCCTCCATGGGGAAACTGGACTCTAAAATGCTGACTCTACTTGGGGCTCACCCCTTTGATAGATGAATCCCTGTCCAGTTGCTCTAATCCTTTAAGGAAGAGACCTGGCTTCATCTTCCTGAGACCTGCCTCTGCCTCAGCTCGAGGTGGTGCAACTGGGGCTGTGGCAGTGGAGCTTGAGCACTGCAGAGTTCGGTTTGCTGGTCTAGCTGGGTCTGCAGCTGAGGCTAGGGGCAGAGACTAGAGTAGGGTGGGATCCTCTTGGTATGAATGACTCTCAGACTAAAGTCATTGGGAAGACGGAACTGTGGGGCAGTTAGGGGGAGGGGACAGGCAATGCTCAGCAGCAACCCCCACCCAGCCCCGAGGCAAGCTGGCTGCTTCTGAAGTCCGGCTCCAACAGAAGAGAGAGGGTGCCTTCGGGGAGGTTAGGAGGCTTTGGACTGCATGCAAGTCAGGGTTCTGCCCGTGTCTCCGCAGGCAGGTGAGGGACTCAACCGCCCTTCTCTCTCCGGCGGCTCCAGAGGCAGCCCTCGCCTGCCCACAGTGGTCCCTACCCTCCCAAGCTAATCACGCGCGCAAGTTTCCGCACCCCACCCCCAGCTTCACACCCAGACCCGCGCAGCTCCTTCTGCAGCAGGAAGCTCTCAAGTGCCAGGTCCCGGCAAGTTTCGGGGTTGCTCCGCATCGGGCAGAGATTGCTTGCGACAGGTAAATGGGCTGCGGGTTGCCTTAATGCCAGGCGTATTTTCAGTTAATAGGGAGGGAAAATGAGGTGTCTGCAGCGATATTGGAAAGTACAAGATCGATGATCCGGCCTCGTGGCCAATCAGCAGCCTTTAATTGACTGTATTTTCTGGGTAATTGAGCCTCTCTTCCTCCAAATTGAAGTGGAAGATATAACAATACATCTTGCCAGGAGGAATTACTCATTACTTCATAATGAAATTTCCCTTTTGCCAAGGTTTGCGGTTTGGCGGTAGGCACCATTTCTCACACTCGGTCTCCCCTCCCTCCCACCTGCACCGGGCGAGCCCATCTGGCCTAACACGCCCTAGTTTGGTATCGAGGTGGGAGAGGACTGTGAAGAAGTCCCTCCCCCATCTACAGCCACACATCTCTATCAATAGAACGAGATGAATAGACTGGACAACAGGGCCTGACATGGTATCATTTTCGTTTTTTCAACTTTAGGAGAGTCTCCTCTTAGCAGTGCCTGGTCTCGGTCCCATTGCCCATTGTGCAGGTGGGCAAACAGAGGATCTGGGTATCGAACAGCTGCTTCCTCCTCCTTCACCTTGCTTTTTGACTGTGAAGCCACTCCCTGCGAAGTCTGACACTTCTGTCCCGACTCACATCCTCCCATAGCTGGGCTTTGGGACCTGGGAACGTGGCCCTATGCCCAGGCTAGTTCGACTAGCTGGTGAGGCTAGCTGCCCGCAGCCAAGTGTGCGCAGGGCCAGGCCGTCGCTGGCTTGTTAGAGTGTGATTGATTGCCTTATTAAAGCGTGTTCTTGTAAGTGTGACCAAACTGATTGCATTGCATATGTTTGGGATAATGCTCATTTTAAACAACAGGATAAAGCGGATGAGCTTTGCAGAGCCTGGAAGATGAAATGATTCTGGCCAGAAGCTCTCTAACTCTGGCATTAAATTGCCCAGTTACGTAGCAAATCACTTGGTTCCTCCATCCTTATCCCCATCTTTTTTTTTTTTTCCTGGCCTGCTGTTTGGTGGTTTGTCTAGTGACTATATCAGCTCCACCTTTAGGCTCCACTCCCCTGAAATGCCCCAGACGCAGAGTCCTCTCCCCATGATAGACTGAGGGAGAAGAGATTCAGAATGCACCCTCTCACCAGAACCCTCTTAGAGGAACGTGGCTGTAGACCGTCAACCCAAACAGGATCTCGGGTCCCCACAGTAAGTCTCTCATTGCCCCCCTTCATTTAAGTTTAAAAGGTTCTTTTGTTCCCTGGGCTTCTCCCCGCTCCGCTCAGTTGTTTCCATTACTCCCCAAAGGAGGAAACACCCACCACCATATGTCGGCTGGAGAGCATGGGTGTCACAGTGGTCAGTTGCTGAAGATGACCAGACAAATGACATTCTCCAAGTGGGAGAGCTTTGCCTACTGTGTATCCTCTCCATGGATCATCGCTCCAGAATAGTAGGGAGAGTGGGGCTAGAGCAAAAAATTGGAATTTCTTCTAATTATGTCCCCATTCTCACAGCTCTAACCATTCATTGTGGCAGGTTTTGTTTCTGTGCAATTTCCTAATAAAGAAATCCTTACCTTGCCTCTACCCACAGCTGCCTAGTTGCAGGAGAGTCAAACTACTCTAAGATTGAACTTCCTAAGGGACACCTTTGAGATATGCTGAAATTCTGATTTGTTCAAGATGATGACAGTCATCAGGACAAATCAGAAGTGATGCCACTCTTCAGGGTGTCATTTGTAAATGCAATAGCACAGATTCGTTTGCAGCACCCAGCTAAAAGAGATCTGGATAAGTGACTAGATGCATCGGCAAATCTCTCCCATCATTCAGCTCCTCCGCAACTCTCCAGGGGCAGGCATGTCAGATTGCAATGGGGCAAAACTAAAGTCCAGCTCGCCATTTGTGCCAGCTTCTGGGACTTGGAAAAGTTGACCCTAATGGGGGAAAGAAAACCAACCATCTAACGCATCCTACCATCTACAAAGCAAACAAATACAAAGTCGTTTCCAAAACTGCCTTCTCAGCAAATAAGTATGTGATATTCTGAACAGGAGAGAGAAAGATTGCCACTTAAAAATAACATGAAAGCATTAAGTAATTATTTAAAACAAGGCTGTTTAGAAAAATATTTGTATTTATTGCAGCTGCTCAATTGGCCTTGTTAAAGTCAGCAAGCATTTAAATTGTGTTACAATCTCATTTAAATCCCACTCCGTTCCAGCAGGCTGAAGAGCTTGAATAGACCAATCACTTCATAATGATGATGAATGAGAAATTAATTCAGATACAAGCAAGACAATTTAGGCCTTCATCTGTTTAAATAGCCTTCCAATATTATTCGCGATCGCGGGTCACAGATTGAATCAATTGTCCAATCTTGTGAAAGTCATATCCTTGCATCTTCATCGAGATTATTTATAGCGCAGTGAGGGCTGCTGAAAGGTATACGCTGTTAACAGGGACAATTACTTAAAGGGAAGCGTTTATAAAATGGAAAACAAATGCCAGGGTTGGTAACAAATGAGATCAAAAGCAGTCATTCGAATCTGGCTACTGGAGGGAAGGGAGTGAGAGCGGCCCCGCTGGAAGAGGGGTGCTCGGGTCGACTTCTGACCTCTCCAGGGCCCAGGTGAGCTGGAGCCTCCCGGGCGCGTGCGCCGTGGCTGTCCTGGAGTCACAGGGACCGTCTTGCCTCCGTCTGCTTCAAGCTGTCGCCTCCCCGGTGCAGGCAGCAGCTAGCAGAGCTCGGTATGGCATCCTAAGCAACAGCACCCCATGGACTCCGCCCCTAAGGTGGTCCACTTCGTGTGCGCGGCGCAGTCCCTGCCTGGGTCTGACAGCACTGTCGGGGCGGCAGGACGTAGGCGCCTCGGTGGTGGAGGTGGGGAAGCCTCGTTGCACGCGTACTGGGGGCAGTGGCTGCTAGTGCTCCTGGATTCTGGAGACGCTACCTCCTTTTAATTTAGCCTCCTAAACTGACGCGAGAAAGGGGCCCCATTTCCACAGGCTCCTCACCGTTGCAGTTCAGGGCCGCCAAGCGCGCCTGGATTTGTTCCGGTCCTCGCGTTTGGGCCCTTTCCGGGGTGGGCACCCCTGAGCTCTGATCTTGAGCCTGGAACAGTGTGCTGGGCTCCCAAAGTAGAGGCCTTTGCTTCCCCCCTGCATCGCCCCTTCTCCTGTCTTGCTAGAATCGCTCCCGGGCGAGGCCAGACTCCTGGGTCGCCCTCCTCAGGCTCAGGGGCCGCGCGAGGACCCGTCGCGGTTGAGGTGACTGTCACGACTGCCAGGCGACAGGTGCCTCCCTGAGGTGTCTACTTCTCCCCTCAGCCTGTTTAGAGAAGGACCAGAAAACAAGGAGATGAGCGCGGGGCGACGTGTTTGTTTCTCCCCAATGATGACTGGCACTCTGGGCTATCGCCGTGTGCCGCGTCTACACGGGCTCGGTGCGCGCGTCGCAGGCAGAGAGCCATCTAGGCGGCGCTCTTCGGGGGAAGTTAAGTGAGGTGGACTCAGACCTGGGAAGCAGGGAAGATCATTTGATGTACTGAGCCTAGAAGAAATGAGGAGAGCAAGTGGCTCCCAGAGAACACCCCGGTAGAAGAGAAGTCCACGCGGTACAGCACGCACGATACCCCGGTTCAAAAACATCGAGATTTTTTTTTCTCTTGCCCTCCTCTCTATTTCTGTATTTGAAACAAAAGCCCAACTAACGGATTCCTGGCACACTGAGGACCCACTCCGGGGAGCGACTTTGATGTATTGCTGTCCAATTAGTGCCTTTAATTGGTGTCCTCAGGGACAGGCAGGCCCGGAGCCGGGACACAGCCTCCTCTCGCTTCTCCTTCACACTGGAAAGGTAAAATTTATAACGCACTGTAACAACCCCTTGGGAGAGCGAAAGAGCGAGGGAGGCAGGGCGGGAAGGGAGCGAGGCAGCTCGGTCCTGCAGAGGACGCGTCCTCCAACCTCAGGGGTCGCGAGGAAAGGCCCAGCCCGCTTGGGTTCTGCCCAGTTTTCTGTGCAGGAGGGTTGGGGCGATTGAGTCGCTGAGGATTATGAATTTGCTTGCGGAAAAGTCAAGGGAGCTCGCATTGTCTGCAGAAGCCCACCCCATGCGGTCTCCCATCTCGTTAATAATGGCTGTTTGTTAACAAGGATGCGGAGGTTAAATAATCCGGGTGGAAGATTAAACATGCCTCATCAAGGCGCCGGGAGCCGCGAGGAGCAGAGACCTGCACCAGAACCGCCTGGCTCTTGGAGCCTGGAAGAAGGTGGAAATGCAGAGCCCGGCGGCGGCACTAAGGCACAAAATAGGAAAGGGCAAAGCCGGGTGTTCTGGTGTTCGGCCATGAAGACCTTCTCCTAGACGTGCTGGACCGTACACCCAAATGTGTGGCAGCCCCAGTGAGATATGGATGTTCAGCTCTCGGAGTGGCCCACGGAAGATCAGAAATGGAGCTCCCGTTCCAAATCCAACGCCCCCTTTTCAGGAGTGCCCACCGTTGCCTCCTAGGCCATACTGAGTCATACCCGTGGGAGGGAAAGGGTGTTTGTACCCCCAAGTGACTCCCTAGATTGGAAGATAGAGCTTCTTGCTGGACACTGGCCCGCACTAGTAATAGTAATCTGCAGTCCATTCTCTCAGCTTCATATTGTTACCTTATAAAATAGACAAAAGATGGGGCTTCATGTAGTTAATGAATTTTTTCTCTTCAGCTTCCTATTAGAGTTAGGGAACTGGGCACCTTCTCCCATGCTCTGTTTCCATCGAACCTTAGAGGGTTCAGTTGAGAAGAATTTTATTCTGCAGGTATTCAAGGACCTACTATGAGCTACTCACTGTGCAGTGTTTTTTTTTTTTAAATCTGTGAGTGCAGACTGTCAATTTATACTTCTCCATTGTTCCCAAATATGATGTTTTATAAAGAAAGATGAGGGAGAGGAAAAAAATCCTTGAAGGAGAGAGAATATATGGGTATGTATGTGTAAGGCAGATAAACTGTAGAATGAAGTGTAAAGGAATTTATGAAAGAAGTGAAAGGCTTTGATGACGCCACCTCATTTAGATGGCAGGGATATCAATGAGATAGTGCAAGGATTCCTTTGATGCAGAGATTGTGCAGGAGAGCGGAGAGAAGATCCCTCCTGGAGTCCTGGTGATTTGACAGTGGACAAAAGGAGCTGAGTCATGGTGGCCCAGGCCCATAATTCTAGCACACTGGGTGACTGTGGCAGGAGAATGACAAGTTTGAGCCTAGCCCGGGCAATTTAGAGAGATCTTGGCTCAAATAAACAAGATGGCCTGTGTCACAGTCAGTAGATCATCTGACTACAGACTTCACATAGTCGTTTCATGAAAGCTGACTTCATGGCATTCAGGGTATCTGAGGACAAGGGAAGAGTATGTTTCTCTCTAAGTTGCTGATTCAAAAGCGGGCTCCAGATAAATTCAGCTCTGTAGGAGGCAGGATGGAAGAATCATATTTGTGTTTCTGTTGTTGTTGTTGTAGTTGTTTGTTTTGTTTTGGTCTTGGAGTTTGAACCCAGGGCCCCACACATGCTAGGCAAGTACTCTACCACTGCCCTATGTGTCTATTTTTAAAGAACATAATTTCATTCTGTCATCCAAAAACACAGTCAATATTTCTTTGGTGGATGTTCAATAATCAGTTTAGTCCCATGAATGATTCAATAAATATTTCTATGGCCAACAGCAGACTAAAGTTTATACAATATCTTCTTTCTCCTCCAATTTGGTGTTGATATGGCTTTGATTATGTTTGGATCCTCTTACAATTAATTTGTGCTTTGCTTGAAAAGAACTCATTAGTGATGACAGCTGTGAGCAGGGTGTGCCTATGGCAGGAAATACACTTGCTTTGGCAGGGACCTGGCAAAAGAGAATGTCAAATATAATCAAACTTGTTCATTATCTGAGTTAGAGCCTCTATAGCTTTAGCTTCAGAAGCTTTACATTGTATATATGTGTTGACACATGTTTATTGAAATGTAACTATTTGAGCAACATAAAAAACACAGATTCTTAAGCCAGACTTCCTGGGTTTGGATTCCCACTCTGATGCTTGCAAGTTGTGTAAACTTGAAAATTTCCAAACTTTTCTCTGAGTTTTAGTTTCTTCTTTGCCAAACAGAAGTGATAACAATAGACCTGTAGTTGTTAACCAATGCTGTTACCCCAGAATTTAGCTACTTAAATCACTGGACATTTTCTCAATTGTGAGTTAAGAATCTGGGGCAGCTCCACGGGGTGCCTCTGGCAAAGGTTAGTGGACTGGGGGCTGTGATCTTAGGTAAAGGCTCAGCTGGGCAAGGTTCCAGGCTCACTCAGGTGTCAGTTGGCAGGATTCACATCCTCACCGTGAGCTGTCTGACTGAAGGGCCAGTTGGTTTCTTGCTGGCTGTTGGTTGGAGACCTATGTCAGTTTTTTGCCACTTGAGCCTCTCTATGGGTAACTCACCTGGCAATCATCTTCCCTTAGAGTGAATAAGCAAAGCGAAAGTACAGGGGAAGTTAACGTGAGGGGAATTGTCTTGGAGGCTTCCTCCCACAGACCCTGTCTTACAGGTTGCTGCAAAAATTATATGACTTCATATTTATGAAGAGTTTAGGACAACCTGTGTTTGCACTCACTGTCATAGTCATTCCATTAATTTAATGGAGCACCCACTTATTCATCTAGACCAGTGATGGTGAATCTTTTAGAGCTTTGAACTGTACAAACAGCCTGCTGTGGCATACATGCCGTCGGTTTGCCACCACTGATCTAGACCCTCCTACTTCAATTCTCTCTCTTTCTCTCTTTCTCTTTTCTTTCACAGGTCCGTAAAGGAATACAGAAAGAACCAGATGTGGTGAAAGGCTGAGGCAGGGCATTGTTGTGTTTGAGCCCAGCTTGAGCAATTTAGCAAGACCCTGTCAAAAAAAAAAAAAAAAAAAAAGTTGGGGATATAGCTCAGTTTAAAGACTTGGAATTCAATCCCCCCTGCCAAAAAACAACAAAACAAAACAACAGGACAAAATAAAAGTAAGAAAGGCAGTACAAAATAACTACTGTGTGGAAAGGGAAAGAGGAAGCAAAATAAAAATAGATTAAGAGAGGATTCCAGAATCCTCTGAGAGGGAGGGAGGTACTTAGACTCTAGACTACAGATAAGAAATAAAGGAGGTGATTCTAGTCTCCCATGATGGGCTTTTTGTTAACTATTTTCTCACCCATTATCATACCTAGTTTCTGCCATAGCCATGTGAAACAAAAACCATTATGTTCATTTTAGAGATGAGGAAAAGAGCCCAGAAAGGTCACAGAGCTACTAAACAGAAGAATTCAAGACTCATTCTAGGTTGTCTCTTCATGCCAGTGGCTCTTTGCTCTACACTCTTCCTTGGCAGCCACATTTACCATGAAGTCATGGCTGCAGTCGGAGTCATGGAAGATGCTGTGACATGAGCATAGCACTGGGCAGGCAGTGTGGGTTAGAGGTCCCAGCCTACCAAAAGCCTGGCTACTGACACTGAGGAGGCTCAAAGCTGACTCAAAAGTGGGGAGCCAGGAAGTCAAGGTATAGCATCCAAAGGGCTTCAGTCTCTGTACCATAAACTTTTGGTGTTGGGTTTCTCAGTTGGGAAGGTAACATCCAATAGCAAAAGGCACAGCAGTTGAAGGTACATTCTTTTTTTTTTTTTTTTTTTTTTTTTTTTTTGCAGCACCAGGGATTGAACTCACAACCTCGCACCTGTCAGACAGGTGCTTAAGTCACTGAGCCAAACTCCTGGCCCTGGTTTTTTGAGGCAGGGTTGCACTGTGTAGCTCAGGCCAGCCTTGCACTCACGTTGTAGCCCAAGCCGGCCTCAAACTCACAACGCTCCTCCTATCTCAGCCTCCCAAGTGCTGGGATTAAAGGCGTGCACCACCACACCCTGCTACAGTTGAAGGTACATTTTTAACTACAAATCTGAGTAAAAGGTGAAAGCTGTGGAACTTCAAGGGAAATCAGGGCAAAGAGGGGAGGCCAGACACAGCACTCAGACTTTTTGGGTGATGACATTCATGTTAGAGCTCCAGTCCTCAAGGGGAAGATGAGAACCATGCAGGAAAGTATGTCTGTGTCCTGTCCTACCCTTCCTTTTTAGTGAAAGAACCCCTCCCTTTAGCTGGGCAAATGGCTGATTGGAATAAAAGCTCCATTCCCTAGTCAGCTAGCTGTGGCCACGTAACTAAGTTTGGTCAGTGGGATGTGAGCAGAACCAGTGACTGCAGCTCACAGGAAGTGTCCTTAAAGGATAGGGAGTATGCCTGTCTTCACTCTTGTTTGTGGCTGACATTTGACAGAATGGATGGGACCCACGAAGCTGTCTTGGATCACAGGAAGAAGTCATGTACTGAACAAAGCAGAGTAAGATAGAAGTAATGTGCGTAGTTCCTAACAATGCGGAGTCTTCCTGAGCCACCTACTTCTGGACTTCTACAAGAGGAATAAGAAATGTCTAAACAGCGTCATTCCTATTTTGGATTTTCTGTCCTATGGACTAGAACTAAGTAGCACAATACTGATGGTAAAGTAGGACACATGAGAGCAGAAGTCATGTTGTACATTGCAATGGTTGATTGTGTCAATTTGAGTAAGAGAAGCTTAACTAAATGGCTCAGCAATTCCATTCTCTAGGGTGTGGAAGACCTAACCTCGAGCTGCTTGTTGCCTGGATGGTATAAAGGGGAAATGAACAAGGATGGTTCTACTTCTGTTTCTTTGGAGGAGCTCTAGTCTTCACCTGCACCTCAGTCTTCATCTCCTGACTTCAAGTGCAGGTCCTTCAACCTTCTGGCATAGATTCTTCAGCCATCCATCACAGACCAATCAGTCTCCTGATACAGACTCACACGGGCCATGGCAGTGAGCTCCAGACCTTGGCCTGAATCCTTCGGTCTCCAGTGTGTCGACAGACCCTCTGCACTCCTCCTCATCTGACTCTGTGGATGGCCATTGTGTAAGCTAATCTTGCAAATTCATATATATTTGTATATATTATGCTATATGTTGCATTATATTTGTTTCTCTAATGAACACTGACAGATACACACATAGAAACTGCACAAAGATTGCACTGGGGGTGTGTGTGGGGCCACCATTGGTACCCAGATTCTCCTCTGGTTGATAATGAAGACAGGAGGTGGTGCATATGGAGTAGGAAGTGTGAAGTTAGACTTGCAGGATGTGGAGGTAGCTTGGAAGGAATCTAGGTTTTTCAGGGAGAGACTAGTTTAAGTTTTCATTGTGTTGTTTATTGACTGAATGATCTAGCAAGTTTTTTAATCTCTTAGGGCTTCAGTTTTCTTATCCTGGGGTCATGATTATAATTAAAAGAGGCAATAATTGTATTTTAATACTCTTCTCTCTTCTGTGTTCTTCCTCTAATCCTTTACCCCTAATCCTATCAACCATTTCACCCCTTGGATTGACAATATTATTTAATTACAAATCTTACCTTTTCTGGGGTGAAGGGAAGGAGAGATTACTTGTAAAGTCTGACTGTTGAATTTGCCACAGAACTAGGGCAGGTCTGGTGGTGGTGGTGGGTTTAGCTATGGGAGGTTCAGTTTGTTGCACATTGGAGTCATATAGGGAAACTACAGCAGACCATGTCCTAAATCAGTTGAATATAGTAGACCATGCCTTAAATCAGATGAATTTGAGTTGAAATCAGTGTTATGAACATCTCTGGCATTTTAAACTCCCCCAGGGTGATTCTGATGCCAGTGAAAGTTAAGAACTATGGGAAAGGAAAAGAAAATCACGTCCTACCAATAGGTAGTTTTCAGTAAATTCCACCAATTGTAATTGAACTGAGATTGAGATTAACAGGGAAAGGATCTGGGTCTCTTAAGTATTCATGATTCACTCAGATTATCCCTGGCTAACAAATTTTATTAGTTTGGAAATATTGCATAGCTGGAGGCACCTTGACATTCCAAAACAAGCAAGGACCCTGGGTCACACAGTAGTTCTGTATTTAAATTCCTTGAAAACCTCCATACTGTTTTCCATATGACTGTACCAATCTGTAGTAGCAGGATCCTTTTGCCAAACTGCTTCATTTTATGGGTTTTTCAGCTTTCTTTATACCGTCTAAGGCTACTATGAGCTTAGAGAAGACATGGGTTGTTACACTGAAAGTCTGCCACTTGTGATCTCATTTTATTTTGATGGCAAAGCCAGGTGAGCTTGTATGCCTTTCATATTTCATTTGGGTCATGGTAATGTGTCCACATCTGAAGGTCAAAGCTATATGACTTGATGACAACTCTAGGAATGTCACCGGAAGTGGATATTCCAGTTCAGCATCTCTAGGGTCAGCAATATTGAACTTAGTGAAAGGCAAGTGTCGAAAAAAAACAGAAATATCAGGCATACTTTCACCTACATGTTACCCCAGTAAACTGCCAGGAAGGAAGCTCAGAAGAGGAGTTACAGTCCCAGGTTGCAGGCTCCAGAAGATAAGCTTGCATGTTGGCTTAAGTGGGTCTTAGGGGCATTTGGAGAGCACTACCAATCTCTGTTATCTAGATGACCAGAAATGGCCAGGTGCCTTTGGGAATTAAGATTGTTTAAGATCAGAGATAGCCTTGGTGGTGGTGGTGGTGGGGGGGCTATGGAAGAAAAATGTGTAAAATGTGTAGTTCTGTTCCTCCAAAGAGAATGCCTAGAATTCCAAGAAAATGCTCTTAGCACTGACAGTAAATTGGCATCTAAGCTAGCATGGTGATTCCACAAAGGAGTTTGCTTTTGTTTTCTTGCAAGACAATATGGTTATTTTAATTTTTTTTTAAGATGTAGACTTAGCTCAGTGCATATGAATTAACTCTTGAAATACCAGAGACATCTTGGTAAGGATGTTTTCTCCCTGATGCCATAGCTAGAGATATTGCTATGCATTGTATTCCCTGAGACAACTACACCATACCAAAGGGATGTACTGATCAAACCTTAGACTAAACTGAAGACTGTACTACAGTTCTCATACTCCTTTAATAAATTAAAATAACCATATTGGCCTGGTGAGATCTCATTCTTATTCTACCCACAAGTGGGTCTTAGGACATGGCAAAAGGTCCTCCTCTGGTCTCATTGTATTTCCCCATTCAGGTTATCCATTTATTCATTGATGGATCCTTAGGTTGTTTCTATATCTTGGATATTAAGAATATTGCTGGATTGAACATGGAGTGCAAATTTTTTTATGAGGTGATGATTTTATCGTCTTTGTGTTTACCCACAAGAGGAATTGTTGGGTCAAATGGTTGTTCTATTTTTTATATTTTAAGAAACTTAGCTACTATTTTCTATATGGATGTATCAATCTACATTCCCAGCAACAGTGCACTAGGGTTCTTCTCTCTTCATACCCTTGCCAACCTTTGTTATCTTCTGTGTTTTGATAATAGTCATCCTTAAAGGTATGAGGCGATGGTGTCCTCTAGTGCTTTCAGTTTGCATTTCTCTGATGATTAGTGATGTTGAACACCTTTTCACATACTTGTTGGCCATTTTGATGTCTTTGGAGAGATGTCTGTTTAGGTCCTTTGCCCATTTTTAAAGTAGATTGTGATTTAGTTGTGAGTCTTCTTTATAAATCTGGGTATGAATCCCTGATTAGATATATGGTTTGAGGATAGTTTTTACTGGTCTCTAGATTGACTTTTTATTTTATTATTTCCTTCGATAAGCAGAAGCTTCTCAGTTTGAAATGTCCTATTCATTTATTTTTACTTTCAGAGCTTGAGCTTTCTGTACGATATATATTACATATAATCATGGCCAAGGCCAGTGTCAAGGAGTTTTCCCGCTGTGTTCTCTTGCAGAAGTTTTATGGTTTCAGGCCTTACATTGAGATCTTTTATCTATTTTGAGTTGGTTTTTCTGTATGGCATATGATAGGAATCCACTTTCATAATGCGCCTGTGAAAATCCAGCTTTTCCACAGGGTGGGCATGTAATAGAATACTTCAAATTTGTATGCTATAAAATGGTTTCTTTGGTATGAGAGGATAAAATAAGAAGTTTTCACAAGCTCTGAGAAGCTACAAAGGGGAGTTATGGGTTTTTCTGTGGCGTGAACTGTTTTCATGAGAAAGTACGTCATATACACTCCACTCCAGACTTTCACTTTTTAAAAGTTTGCATACCTTAAAACTTTAGTACAGGTCCCTTTTATACAACTACTCTCCAAATACTACCCAAAACACTCTTTAAATTAATCTCTGCCTTATCAGGATGAATTTCATGAAAAATTTTAAGGGTTAATAGAGGCCTTTCAAGAGGTGAATATAGCTCTGTGGATACTGGAGACTTTGACTAAGAAGTAATTGTTGTAAGGCTAGGGGCATAGCTCAGTGGTGGAATGCTTGCCAATCATATGTAAAGCCCTGGGTTTAGTGCCTGGCATATACATGCATGTGAATGTGCATGCATGCATGTGCGCGCACACACACACACACACACACAGACTCAGTATTGTAGATTTAATTGTATACTTTTTAAACATATCACATAGACACAGACACACACACACTTTTGTTGTTGGGGACTGAGACCAGAACCCCATACATGTGCATATTCTGCCACTGAGCTACACCTCCAACCCTACCTAGTGTATTTTTTAGATGTATTGTATAGCGTTGCCTAGTAATGAATTGTACTTTACATCAGTGACGATTTTGAGATGGATTCCAGTGATGATTTTGAGATGGATTCCTATCTCCAGTGGATAAACCAGACCTCTTAATTTTTCTCCTAACTTACGGGATTAAGTTCCAATGACAGGCATAGAGTTAGTTTGGCCCTTTTTCCACAGTGTAATTTTTAGACAAATTGTGCCTAAGAAATTGCCTTGACAGAGAATGTTTGAACGCTTTGTGGAATACTGCCTTTTGATGGACAATCTCGTTGCTTAAAGGAAGTTGCCTTGGTTATTGGCTAATGTACATAGCTTAGAGCAACTTCTGTGCCTTATTCCTTCCATCCTTCAAAGTCAATTATTCCAATTTCAGGACAAAGCAATACATTCTTGGGAGAAAGGGTACCTGAAATAGCCTCATTTTTGCTCCAAGTGGGCCCTCTGCCTTTAATCCCATTCTTCAGGCCTTGTCTCACTTCCTACCACATTAACCCATGAAATACATAATGGATGATATAGAGAGCTGACAATGTAGGATGCACCAGGTATGGATATTGGATTTCTAAAATTTTATTCATCAGTTGCTTAGTATAGTGACCTGTGTACATGTTGATTTTTTGAAAGGTAAAAATTCAAGTTTCTTAGGTTTGGCTTATCTTAGAGAAAAATGTCTCATCTCAGAAGAAAAAATGAGCCAAATTAAAATGTAGGAGCAATAAATCACTTTCAAAGAGTTAGATCTTGAAATAGCTACTTCTTATCGCAAATATTTTATATATACTAGTTGTACATTTATGAAAGGTTGATGTAAGTTGACTTAATTTTCTGTACTTGGAGGGTCATGGAAAGGTTTTATTGAGAGGGACTGTGTATTTTGAATTATATTCTGCTAATAATTTCTGTTTTAATTCTGGAAATAGTTCTTATGTATAAACTATTTTGGTCAAATACTGTACATATTGGAAATCTAGCTTTAGAATTCTACGCTTAATGTCAAGCAATAATCTCTATGCTATCTCTGTATGTTTAATTTTCCTATCATCTCTTCGAAGAAGTGAATCAAAGGAACAACCATCCCATACGATTTTCTATTCCCACTTAAAACAACACTCACCTAGGATCCTAGTGTATTGTAAAGTCTGTGGAATCAGTGGCTTTTGCTGTTACTCCCCAGGGTAATTTCAGGTCTTCTACTGGGAGAGCATTAAACAACAAGCGATAATAATAATACTTTAAAACAGCTCGAAGCAAAGTAGATCCAGATTCATTAGAAGGGTGATTGCTTCTTCAACAATAAAAAGACACCCTGATTTAGTGGGAAAAGTTTAGACTTTGAAGCCAGACAAGTGAGTTCAAATCCCCTTTTACCATTTATTAGGTGTGTGTGAAAATTAATCTCCTAAACCACAGGGCCTTGTTGGAGGAAGAATAACTGCCTAGTCCTGTGTAATAATGAATGTAAAACTGATAGCAACACAGACTTCCTGGCTTCCCCAAAGACTGAGTAATTAGTACCGCACCTCTCTCATGACTTTCTTACCTGGAGATAAGGTAGAAAGCTTTGAAATGCAGACTATCATCAGGGATTATCTTCCCTGCTGAGATAGATGCAGAAAATCTACTTGGAATGAGAACTGCAAATTGAGGCCCTTAAATCCCGCTTGGATGGTTTTTGTTTTGTTTTGTTTTGTTTTTGGTGAATTCTAGAATTATCAAGGCTTCCTGAGACACAGTGGCTGCCGCCAAGACTTCAGAAGTCCTGGGTGGTTCTGCCCAGTGAATTATTTGGTGGAAAACATAGAAGAATTAAACCACAAGCATAGACCAGTGCTCAGAAATTCAGAGAAGTGAACAGGGTCATTTTCTAGATGTGAAAAGCCTTCCTATCTTTTCTTTTCTCAAGGAGTCCAAGATGATTTTCAGAGGGTCACACTGGGGATTTAGACCATGGGGACACTTCCAAACCTGCTCGGTTCCTCACCTTCTCTCAGGGCTATTTCTGGTCAGGCAAGGCACCTTTTCTGATTTTCTCCCTTCAACAGGCTCCTACATAAGCGTTTTTTGAACTCTTAAATGTTTTTAGCAATAGCATAACTCTTCTTGCAATAAACCTGTTCTTGAATGTTTCACATGACTCAGTCACACACACACACACACACACACACCTAAAACAAAAGTTTGCTGAAACAATATTTACAGTTAGTCACATACTCTGACTGTCTCTTTTCCATTCCATTTCAGGTTGGTGGTAACACTAAATTTTTTTCTTACTGAAAGGTAAATGACCTATCATTAAATGACTTTTCAGAGACACTGGAACTTTGCAGAAGATGTAAACACTAGATAGTAGGCCTAGTTTCACCTTCCCTGACTACCTTGCCCCTACCTTACCTGTATCATGTCCAGGCTGTACCTGGACTAAAGACTGGCCTGGACTTGAAAGGTCATTTAAAGGCCATGTAATTACAATACTTCTAGAGCTTGGGAATCCCTGAAGATTCCAGATTCCACTTCCCAGCTCCCCTCTGAGGCCACAAATGAGGAGGATCATAAATTTCTGGACAAGGCAGCTGAAAAGGACTAAGGTCTGCATGTTTATAGAGGAGGAAACTGAGGTCAGGTGAGAGTAAGTGAGTTGAAAGCAGAGAAAGGAAAGAAAACAGTGAGTATGTTCATGTTAAAGTTAAATGCTGCTTCTCTCATCCCTGTTTTAATCCTTTATAGTAAGTCTTAAAATTTACTGGGTGGGCTATCTCAGCTCTCATAGGCTCCTGAGTAATATGCTTGGCTAGGCTGAGGAATCTGTCTGAAGGGAGTGTATTTTCCATCTCAAATTCAAAGTGCATGTTCTCTGACCTTTAGCTAGATCTTGTGTCCGGAGTGTGACAGGGGAGTCCCACCTGCCTTTCAACACGGTGGAGGGCAGAAGGCAGAGGTTCACCCAGGTGCCTGAAGTATTTCCAGAGCAGGGCATCTCAAATTTGACAGTGTTGGAAACCAGGAGAGCTTTTGTGAAAATGCAGATTCTGGAATCTCGACAAATCTCTAGAAATTTGTTTTTTGTTTTGTGCGTGTGTGTGTGTGTGTGTGTATTTAAAGGTAGTAATTAAAAAAAAAACCCCACACAATATAAGATTTGCCATCTGAAGCATTTTTTACATGGAACTTTCTGTAGTGTTAATGTGCACAGTGGTTGTAACTTATCTCCAGACTATTTCTTCTTGCAAAACTGAAACTCTGTGCTCATCAAACAACTTCCCAAATCCGCTACCCTCTTGGCCCCCCTGGAAACTGCCCTCTGACTTCCTTTTTCTATGATTTTGACTACAATAGAGATCTTATATATAAGTGGAATCATATAGTACTTGTCATCTTGTGCCTAGTTTATTTGCTCCATC